>JBBBDQ010028626.1:510000-512500 GCA_037127315.1 Ascarosepion bandense | reverse complement strand
GTAAGTTGCGGAATTCTGGTATCAGATAGGGCCTTCCAGCAGCCACCCTCTTGACCTAGTTGCAAAATCAAGTTTTTTCCGGGTGTTTGATAACAAAGTCAATCAGACTGTCAGTCAGTCAGTTTAATGTCATGGATGATACAGGCTTTCTGCGCAGTCAGAACATTTTCTCGTAATAGGTTGACATTATTTTCTGCAGTAGACTGGTTGCCAACCAAGGCAATGTAAGCCAATCTGTTCTGCTATTTAACTTATAGCTGAAGTGTAAAGTGATAGATTAATACCTTTCCCAAAGACATTTGCGCACAAGAGAATGCAACGAATTCGACTGAAATTCGAACTTGGCTCTTCGATATCTGGTTCCGAGCTGATATCTACTCCTTCACAACGCACATCCATATCCATCCTGAATGACTTGATGACATAACAAAGTAAAAATTCAAGGTCGCTACCAAATATATTTGAAGTTTTCTTTAAACAGTGAGATATGAGTTGACCGGGAAAAACACAATGCGAAATTTAATTTTAAAAATGCTAAGTTTATGGTGCATAATATTCTCAACTCCTTCATAGGATAAGCTAACAACATTGGCTATTCGATTTAAAGACAATCATCTGTCACCCATCAACCTGTGGTGAACACTTCAATGCTTTTCTCGGTGGTGGCGGTTGAAAGACGCACAGAATATGGGTCAAATTGAAGAATCTTCTTCCTTTAGTGGATTCAGTTGCCTAATGTACTGTTAATATAGATAAAGCATCATCCAATAATTTATAAAACCAAGTCAGTATGAAGGTACTTGTGGGGGATGTACATCTTACTGCAGTTGCATGATAACAACACGATCCCAATACTTGTCTGTATAAAAGAGATGCTTTTATTTAAAATTAAAACTTGTTTTAAAAGACAGATGTAGGTTTGTTTAGAAAGACAATGCAATTATTAATAAGAGTTGCAGTTATGTAAAATGGAATGTAAGATGTCAGGATGTAAGAATTATGTTACAATTGAATGTAATATTTCACAGCTCTAGCATTATTCTATTATAGACAGTCAAGAAAATTTAGATTTTGAAGATTAAATTTAACTGAAAAACATGGAGCCGGAAGGTGTTCTTGTAGTGCCATGTCGCTCATATATTGTGTATTGTAGTCCATACCTCAGTATTGATATTAAACACACACATCCACCACAGCTCAAAATCTCATATATATATATATATATATATATATATATATATATATTAATTAAGATAGGTGTGAGTTTTTCAGCTCTATCACTAATATTGAGCGCTTTCAAATAATTACGGAAACCGATTATTTCTATTAAATATTAAATTTTAATTAAATCACCGTTTGAGGTAAAATTTAATGTTAAAAATTTAAGGTTAAAGGTAAGTAGGTAATAGGTGCGTAATAAGTAGAATTTTATGTTGGAGAAAAGATTAAATGTTTGTATTTAAGGTAATAGGTGAATAGATAATAGGTGAGTTTGTATTTAAGGTAATAGGTAAAATTTAATGTGTGTATTTAAAAACAGTTTTTATAATTAATCTAATTTTGTATATTTAACCTTAGTTTAGAATTTAGGAAATCGATTTTTTCTATAGAATTTTTAATTTAAAAAAAAAGTTTAAATTAGATCACAGTTTGTGGTGTATGTATAAATGTTGTTAGTACATTGAAGGTGTATCATTTCTAGGGGGTCCTAGCTCTGGCTTTTGTAGTATTTTTAGCATGATTGTAAGGTTACGAATTCCAAACTGTGATCGAATTAAAATTTAAGATTTAATAGAAAAAATCGAATTCCTACATCCAAAATTAAGGTTAAATATACAAAATTAGATTAATTATAAAAACTGCTTAAATACAAAAATATTCTGTACAAAAGTAAGTATCCCACTCCTTACAACTCCCTACTCTGCACCTCAGTCTGAAATTTCAAATATAGTAATATAAATAAATAAATACTGTCAAAAAAATACATTTTTAAACTTACAACATTTTAGTAGTTTTTCCTATACATATTATTAAGACAGTATACGTGGATCATCACTATGTTATATATATATATATATATATATATATATATATATATATATATATAAACACATTTATACATGTAGATATTAATACATACATATATATATATATATATATATATATATAACATGCATATACATATATAAAGCATATCTATAGATATGGAAAAACAATATGTAAATACATATATATATATATATATATATATATATATACAGATATAAATTAAAAAATAAATATTAAATATATCTGTCTATATATGCATATATATATATATACATTTATAAGCATATATATATATATATATATATATATAAACGCATATATTAAATACTCATATATATATATATATATATATATATATATATGAATTCATATATAAAACAATATTTATTATTATTATTAATTTTGTAATGTTTTTATTTTAACTAGGTGTAACAAATATTTTATATCGCTA
>JBBBDQ010028626.1:325000-505000 GCA_037127315.1 Ascarosepion bandense | reverse complement strand
TAACCACAATCAACATTTGCACACACTTAAAAATTTAAAAAATGATTACAAGAACCTCCAGTCAAGCAAAAAAATCAAAGACATTTTCGATACGCCACCTATAAATGCAATGAAACAAACACGCAACCTATCAACTATCCTCACTTCTAACAAATATCTAAAAAACACAAACCTATCAGGGAATTTAAAATGTCAGAAACCCAGGTGCCAGATTTGTAAACATTTGGCAAACTACACAATATTCTTTCTATCAAGCACCAAAAACAAACTGCACCCACCATGTTTCACTTGTGACAACGAAAACATTATATACTTCCTCTTCTGTTCAATATGTCCCAATAGTGGATACATTGGCGAATCCGGTAATAGCTTTAGATTTCGCTTCAATAATCACAAACTTAATATACGTCAAAATAATCAATATTCCCCAGTAGGAGCACATTTCAATCAACCGGGTCACACCTTAGACAATTGCAAATGTTTACTAATAAACTCCAATTTCAGTTTTACATACACACGCAGAAAGAAAGAAAAATACTGGATTTGAAAATTAAATACACACAAGCTAGGGTTAAATAGGGACTTAGGTGCTTTGAATCTTTACAAATACTTCAATAACTAAACTTTTTTAGATACATTCAAAGATTTTTTTATTTAAAACAAATTTACACGTATTATTAAAGATAGGTTTAAGTTTACAAACATAATTTTAAAAAATCTGTCGCTTTCAACGTCACTTGATGTAAAAACAAAAACTTTCTCCACAACCGCATCACGTGATGTAAACAAAAGCGTCAAGTGATGTAAACAGACTCTTCACAGACGCTCTCGCGAAATCTCGCGAAATACGTTACTAATTCAAATTTAAAAATCAATTGTTTCTGATGAAGGGCCGAGGGCGGTGTGAAATATAAAATATAATAGTAGAAATAAACAAATACTGTCAAAGAAACACATTTTTAAACTCAAAACGTTTTAATATTCTTTCCTATATATATATATATATATATATATATATATATATATATATATATATACTTATTTTAAATACACACTGATTTGTCAAACCAAAAAATCAAATGATACACTTTACTAAGTTTATTAAAAAAGTATTTCACGGAGAAGAAGTAAGGTTAACTCAAGGTTAGCTGAGTGTACAGTTAAGCATTGCAACAATACAGGAAGTGTCACAAAAGAACACATGAACCAAATCACACATCACCCATACACACACAAAAATAATCTGAATAACAAAAAATATATACAAACACAAAGCAAGATGTAATATTTCATATTAATTAGATAATATTTTTTGGATGATCCACTCCGTTTTTACTGGCTTACTATTTCATAGATATATATATATATATATATATATATATATATATATATATATATAACACAACTGTAGTCTTACTTATTCGGAAATGCTTAATGAGGCTGAGTGCGTTAATTGCAATCCGAAAATTAGATTTTTATCAAGGTTGATATGATTCTTCTTTAACTTCCTGGGCAACTCTATTAAACCCGCCGCTGTTGGTGGTTTCTATTGTGAAAAAAATATTATTCCTTCTTAATTAACCGATTTCAAATTTAACCATCGATTTTCGATTGCAAGTAGGCCCTCATCACTCTCGATAATTGTTATATATATAAAGAGAGAGTGAGAGTGAATCATACATACATACATACATATACTTAGGTATGTGTACGGTGTATGTGTGTGTACGGGATACATCCAAACATTTTGCAAGCATAAAGTGCACATGAAATTAATTCTTCAAAGATAAGTTCGTAAGTATGGAAAATTAAGTTCTTTTTATTGCTTGGTGGACCGAATAGAAGAGAATAGGGGAATTTTCGATGCAGCATCAGAAGGCAGTCGGGTTGATAGAGGAATAGATTTATCTAATAATACTCACACTATTTGCATTTAGACCCCCATCTTTGTTGTTGCAATTACAATGTTTCGGCCTTCTTCCGCCTTTTGTCAGTACGGCTAAACTTTATTTTGTTGTTTTCGTTCTGTTCTTCATGTCTAGTGATAGCTTATAGTTCTGGGCGACGAACTAACTGTTTAAAGTTTTTTAATATAAATTTGCTGGCATAGACTTTATGATTTTCGTTTCTGGTCCGAGTAGCACAGCTTCAGTACGTCAGAATAAGTGAATAGTATTAACACAATTACGAGACTGAATTATACCTAAATATATATATCGGAATATAAACAATTTATCCTAGTTGATTAAATAAAGGTTTTTAGTTTAAAAACTCTCTAAATTTGACGCTGGTCGTAGGACACAACAGCCAAAATAATAACAAAATAAATGATGTTATTAGTTGAAATGTAAATAATGATAACTCCAGAAACTCAGGAAGATTAATCATTCTTCAGATTGATCACCAATTTGGTTTATTCTTTTCTACGGCATATCAGCCTCAACATTTTTTTTCAAAGATTTATCAGCTACATTTATACAAATGTATCAGCAACAGTTATATAAAATTTTAGATTTTGCAACGTCTATATGCACTGGTATATAGACGTTGGTTAGTTCTGCAGTATTTGAAATGAAAAGAAATTTGGTCGTTCGTCTCAAATCATGTGAAATCCTTTGACCAACGTCTCTTACTTCCTCAATCCGACATGCGAATAGTATGAAACACATGTGGTTTTCAATAAAACAAGTGAATTATGCTATATTTTTTCGACGTACATCTGATCAATAAACGGAAATCCGTTGCACAATTTGCGCATATTACATTGTTTCAGGACAATCAACCACATTTTATATCTTCGTGACCAATCAAAATCTTTATATTACAGGAGGCGTTACTCAGCTCAAAAACAAACCCATATACGCACAAACATACACACACAAACACAAACACACACATACAGACACGCACACACACACCTATATATATGTATACAAACACAAACAAATGTATATTATATACACAGGTACCTATACATATATTTACACACGTTCATAGATAGATAGATAGATAGATACATACATACATACATACATACATACATACATACATACATATTGTGTATTTGGGAAACAATCTATATTTTGTAGGGGTTTTATTAAAATCTCAGACAAGAATCTATAGGCATAAACCTTAAAAATGTTTATTACATGCGAAACAAAATTAATTCTTGATAATGACTATAAATATAGCCGAAAGCGCTCGGAAGTACAAAACCTTTGGACAATTCTTATATAATTTGAGTTCCGAAAAGAAAAGAAAATTATACGAACACATGAAAAATTATATAAAAACTTAATGATAATATATCTTGTCTGTTATTTTCAATGAAACCAATATATATATATATATATATATATATATATATATATATATATATATATATATATATATATGCGTGGCTCTTCAGAAATGAATTGAGTTCTCTCGGTGACTGGCGTGTGTATACACTGCTTATATACAACACGTTAAAATTTCCATTCGCTGATTCCAGGCGTCAATGGCTTAGGGAGTAGTGACTCCGACTAACACCAAATCGGTCGAGTTTCGATCCCGGCCAGAAGCAAGTGGATGCGTCTAGCTACGCTAATGATGTGTGATACAGCGAAACAGGCTTGTATGCAGATGATTAATATATATATATATAGTTTGAAATAGAAAATATGTCATCTAAATTTCCCCAAAAATGATAATATCGCTGACATCACATTTTAAAAAATGTATTTACTAAATCTATAGCAATACATCATGAAATACTAAAGAGTAAAGTTATTTAATAAAATCGCAGTTGGCTTCAAACACAGCCTCCAGATGACTTCGGAATCCTACATCTCTTTTGGATTGTCTTCTTGTGGTGAATGCTCCCATAATCCTTGCCTTCTATTCATTTTTGATAATCCACAAAGTTTTGTTGGTTTCTCACTCAAACGCAGAATTAGGTGGCGAGAAGGAAAGGGTGATGTGGTTGCGAAATTTTTATGCTCTTCTGTTTCTGTGGCTTGGTGCAGAGTCTTGTTGTTAGGCATAAGGTGTCCAGCAGCCATCCTCTTGACCTACGGCTGCATTTCCTGCTCATGACTTTTGATGTAGGATTGCGTGTCGAATCTGAGCCAATGCAGGAAGATGATTAGAGAAATAACGTCAACATCACTAGTGATCCTTAGGATTCTCCATGGATGAAATCGAACACATATGTGTTCGATTTCATCCATGGAGAATCCTAAGGATGCTAAAATTTATATCGGAAACAGAATGAACATACTTAAAAAGCTCTTTTACAATCACCTCTCATCCTTCCATAACAAGGACAAACAAAATATGATATTGTTTTCCAAATATTTTTGGAAGTTAAAAAACGAAAATAAAACACGGAAAGTTAAATGAAAAATCCTCAAACAAGCCAAAACATATAAATCAATAAAAGAACTATGTTTCCATTGTCTTCAAGAAAAAAATGGAAATCATTAAATACATGAATAGCAACATATTATTAAACTAGAGGCATGAAACCACAGTAAACAGCAAACACATTAAATAACTAACCTTAAAATCGTTAAAAACTACAAAAGCCAAAGTTAGGATTCCTAGGAACAATAAACCTTTATATTAACAACACTCTTACATCAAATTTTACCTTATGTCATACCACAAACTGTGATCTAATTTAAAGTTTTATATAAAAGACTGATTTCCTAAATTTTAAATTAGGGCTAAATATACTAAAATAGATTAATTATAAAAACTAAGTTTAAATACAAAAATATTGTATAGTCGTACCATTCAATAATAAAGATAGGTTCACAAAATGGTAATATCTCTTCTCACTTCATCGCATCTACTTCTACTCCTCCTCACCCTATATACATTTCCTTCTTTTCTCCTTTTATTAAACCCGAAGAAAACCAACCATTAAGCTATAAAAGACTATAACTTATCTTTTAAGGTTACATCTGTGTACATAATTCTTGACACGTTTATTAATTAACCCTATCACCAAACTATTCTCCCTTTTTTCACTCGAAATCTAACGGACAATTTACAAGACTTATTCCCTTATCCCTCACCCCACCTACATCTCACACACAACTCGCCAAATATTAAAATAAAATTTACATTTCTTTCCACACTACCTGATGAGACATTGTCATTTCAATGTTGAAACAAAATTTACACTTTGTAATGGATAAAAAATTGTAAATTTTGTTTCAACATTGAAATGACAATGTCTCTTTGTAATGGATAAAAGGATGTGCGTTGTGGTGCATTGGATAATCGAGAAATCGGGGAGCCGAGTTCGAATTCCAGCTGAATTCATTGCATTTACCTACGCGTAAATACCCTTGGGAAAGGTATTAATCCGCCTATTCCTTCCAGTTATGGGTTAAATAACAGGACAGATTGGGTTCTATAGCCTTGGTCGGCAACCAGTCTACCGCAGAAAGCAATGGCAACCTACTGCGGGATAATCTTCTGCCCAGTCAGTCATGTCTCTTTCGAGACATGATCGCCCAAGCATATATCACGTATGGCACTTAACTGATTGAATGGATAAAAATGTGTACATGTTCTAAACTATAATTTATAATAAATACTAAGAGTTCTATATTATATATCGAGCATTGTTTTAAATTAAGGTTTTGAAAGTTGTAAACTTTTCTTCGTTCCTTATTTACTTGTGTATATATATATATATATATATATATATATATAGTTCAACAAAATATGTACATAGTTAAGCGTCAAACAAATATATATATAGTTATACATGTTATATATAGATAAAAATTCTTCTTACTTAAAATGTATGAATGAACGTGTGCTATTCTGCCTTTGTCAGCAGCCATCCAGGTGAGGTAACACAGAATCAGTGGTTTAGGCGGTACTGCCATCCCTGGTGCCACCACAAGATTTTGCCACCGCACAGTGCATTTTTGTGTGAGAAGTGTCCGTCCAAGTTTTATTTTAAAACGTCATGTCAGTTTTTCAACGTTGTGATCTTTATCAATGACGTAGAATGGATGGTAAACAAATGCGCTTCACGTCGGAAGTATCTTTGTGCCGCAGACATGGCTTCAATCAACGTTGTTCATTTAGACCTTGACCAGATTCAAACCGATGCCTACTGAGCCGTGATCTGGAGACGATATGAAACTTGCTTCTGTTTGCGGCTTGTGATTTCCACCCTCAAAATGAAGGACACGATTGATTGTCCAAGGCATTCACGCCACCTGACATCAATGGGTAGCACGTAAGATGTCCACCCCATTTCCACACAGATGCAGTAGCTGTTCGCATCTTTCTCGAAATTCCTGATTTCTTCAATCATAATGTCATTTTTCCCTGAGGACCCTGTTAGGAAAACTGTTAGCTTGTGTTACTCAGGCTAGGTAGATTGCTTCAAGTCACTTTCATAATCTTTTTGGGCTTTTCTCTTCATTCCAATCCACGATTGTAATTACCGCACCAAAGAAAGACATCGTGCACAGCTCTACAGAAAGATCTGATCTTCGGCGAATGAGACCCGTTAGATGGTTCGTAAGCATTAATAGAAATTCCTGATCATGGTTTGACCAATTAGCCCCCTGATTGCCTTTCGACCACAAAATTCCTGGCTTGCTTAGAATTAATCTAAGGTGGTGATACTCAACAGTTGGATCCTGAACATTTCAAATATATATAAAGTTAAACAGGATATATATATATATATATATATATATATATATATATATATATATAGTTTAATATTTTATATATATGTACAATTAAGCAGCTTAAAATAGTTATATATAGTTAAACGAATTATAAATATATATATAAATATATATATATATAATTAAACAAGCTATTCATATATATAGTTAAACAAGTTTTTTGTATCGAGAGAGTTAAACAGGTTATACATATATAGTTAAAATGATATATAATTAAACAGTTTACATATATATATATATATATATATATAGAGAGAGAGAGAGAGCAAGAGCGAAAGAGTTAAACAAGTTATATATATATATATATATATATAATTACAAAAGTTCGTGGAGAATCTTTATTATGGTCATGTTTGTGTGCGCTCATGTATATATATATCCACCTATTTTGGATATCTAAATTTTAAATTGAATTTCTAAAAATAAAAATGTTTTCTTGAAATATTTGTTTTAGTCTTAATTGAATGCTAAATGATTAAATTTACAATTTCCAGTAAGTAATATACTCTGGTGTATTTCAAAAAGATGTGATAATGATTAGAATCTTAAATGTTTTAATTTTTTTATCTTTCAATTTTTAGGCCATTTTTCTTAAACAAAAGATAATCCTCGGATTTTAAAATCTTGCAAAAATAAAATTTACATCTGAGACTCATAATTTTTAGAAAATTAGTAAATAAAATGTTAAATTAGTCATATTTTTACGAATATTACATTTTTATAGCATGAAATATTTTAATAAAATTATTTTTGAAACACAGAGTTCAGCTTTCTGACGTTTCCACCGTATGTGTTGACAGATTTGACATGCGAAATAAGACAAGAGAATACACAAAAAATTACAAGTAATTTGAAAAATAAGATACGAGGATTTGTGTTAAACTTTTCAATTTTCATGTAATAAACTCTTAAGCTACCCCCAAAAACTTTGAAGTATTTTAAAACTATTTTTGAAACATTATAAATTATTATAATTAAAAAATGAAAACAATTATTTGAACATTTCATTATTAATAAAAAATGTTCACAATATAATGTCCTTAATTTATATTTCTTATTCAAACAATGAAAACTTATGAAATTAAATAATGGCAGAGTTATATTGCCTTTATTATTTTATTATTAGGAACAGATTTTAGGAAACCAAGGCAAAATTTAAAAAGAAAAATGTAGATGATTTACATTTCCGAATGAGTCCTGCGTTTGACTAATAAAACCAATTTTCCCAACAAAATTTAATTTTTTAAATTTCATGAATAGGATGGGTAACGAGTGTAAAAATATATTTTTACCAAGAATTTTAAAATTATAATTACTCAAATAAATTAATTAATTTGTGAATGAGTTCTGACAGTTTTATTACAATGCGATAATTATTTAATTATTGCAAGAATTTTCCAATTAACATGTTTGTTACCGGAAAAAAAGCTAAATTATATAATATTACGTTTTCCATTTTAAACCCTCGTAACGATTTCGTTACCCGCTAAATAAATCAAAACAATACTTTTTACCAAAATTTCGAACGTGTAAAAAGAGATTAACAAATTTGAAAATTAACTAAAAATGATCATAATTTTAAAAATAACTAAAAATCATCATAATTTTAAAAATAACTTAAAAATCATCATGATTTTGATAAAAAAAAATTTCGTTTTTATTAAGTTTGGGGCTTTTTTTACTCATACTATGCTGTTTTTATTCAGCGATTTAGTGGAATTAATTATATATATATATATATATTCGGTCGGGTTTCAATCCTGGGTTAAAAGCAATGGGAGTCTTAAAGATTAGTAACGACGAAAATGAATAGCAAAAAAGAGGGTAACATGATAAGACAGATATACATATACATATGTATACTTATAATGAGAGTAGGGAAATTCAAGTGTAAATAATTTGTGAGGGACAATTAAAATAAAATATCTCCCAACAAATTTAGAGACTTTACAAAATCCTTCTGCCGACAGGTAAACGGTTTCCGTATTTATATAGAGACTAATTCCAAAATCTTTAAATGGTTATTGTACCCGGCCTTATGTATAATTTTATTATTACTACTCTTTATTATAACACTTAGTGCATGCTATATCCTCTACTAGATGTTGAGCGATATCCGATTCCATATTTGTAGAGAGAAGGCTTCACATTTTACTTATTTTTCCAAGTCTTTTTTAATAATGCACATGCTGATCAATTTTTTTTTTTTTGCTGTTCTTTTCGTTTAATTTTTTTTTTTTTTTTTTTTAATCATTTCACCCCGAGCAAGGCAGAAACGCCACTGATGTGCAGGGGGTTACATAAATGTAGAAAGATTAATTAGAAAAGAGTGAGGAGTACAAGCTAGTTAGAAAGGAACAATAGAAAGCTGAGAAAGCAGGTGCAATGACAGATTCCGACGACTTTTCTCCTGATGAGATATTGAACGTAAGGGCCTATTCGACAAAAATAAATTGCTTGTTTTTTAATTAATACATATACATATACATATATATATATATATATATATATATATATATATATATATAATTTTGAAGTTAGTTCGGATAAAACTCACAATCGCATATATACATCTCTTTCTCTTTCCCATTCATGTGTGTAAATTCGGAAATGAGAGAAATGGACACGATGACAAATAGAGTATCAGTATTTAGTATTGAGGCAATAATAAGCAATTTTAAAAGTAAACACGCACAAGTCAAATAAACGCAAGCGTTGTATGTTTCTTTCTGTCTTTTAAAAACTATCATTCGATGAATGTTTCAGTTAAAAGCAAAACAAAGACAAAAATAAAAAGCCGATCTCACCAACGCTGACATAGCGATTCATAATATTTAGAGATACCGTCAAGAAAGATAAGATGCTGTCAACATATTCCTGCATCAATTTGATATATTCGTTGCAAGGCGCGGAAGCGTAAATTAGAGTGTATATGTTCTGCTAGGAATAAAATACCTGTGATCAAAATTCGAATCATGATGAAGCGATTTGTGACACTCTTGCACGAATATCTTTACTAGTGAGGTATTTGTGACGAAATTAGCTGAGTAAACAACCCGTTGGCTTTCCTGCACGAAATGCGTTCCACATATTTACATAGAAGCGGGCATTCTTTTATATTTCCGGACAAACAATATTTACATTCATACGGAGATTCTTTCGAGTAACTCTAGGGGTAAATTTAATTCATGGTGACACTGATTGGACATTGACTAAAACCCTAGAGTCTACGCTTGATGGAACATTCGGATGATGAGAGCTATACATAACATCTCTTGGAGGCAAATACTTAATTACAGCAATACAGACCCATCTCTGATAATTCTATAATCTTACCTAATAGGATACAAATATCATCAAGCAATTGACTCAAACGAGGAAAGTAAAGTTGCACATACGCAAAATCGGATCAAAACGACTGAAAACATTTTTGAAAAACGCAGACCAAGGCAAATTTCACAACCCAATGTGAAAGTTATGATTCTAGATTGTGATTGGCTAGGAAATAGCAAATTGATCTATGACCATGTTCAATTTTTTTTTCACACCTAGAAAATAGATATGCTGTTGGAGTCGATCACGCGACTAAAATCCACTACTTAAACTAGAACTTGACCAGTCCGACATGGGAGCGAATCTGAATCGCAATATGATTAAGGAAAATTTAATTTGCCGACCCAGACGTAAGGGCGCGTCACATACTCGTTCTACATCTCCTTCCAATTTTCCTTTCTTCGTCTTCCCCCACATACTCTCAAAGAAAACAACAACAACAAGATACTTCAACTGACTTCGATAAGTACAATCTCCTTGATTGTCTGATTTTCCTTTTCACTTTTTCTCAAGTTATAAAAAGAAAAGAACACAGACTTTTATTAGCAAACTTTTTAATTTTTTACATAAACACGTTCTGCTACTATCAACTGTGCACTCTGAATTTCTGTGGAAAATTTAAATACTTACATTTTTCTTTGAACAATTAACTTACTATATTTTCTCTTTAAATAGTTTTCTTCTCACAAATATGTTATAGTAATCAGTTCTATTAATGAAATTCTACTTATTTTGTAAAGAAAACCTTTTTAATTCTTCCAAATATCCTTTCAACCTTTTTGATATTTTAAATTGTGGGAGACTTCGGTTAGGTTTGGCACAAGGCCTATTTGACAAGCATAACCGACACCCCTACGACCCGAACGCAGAATGTGCGCCGCAAGACACCGTCGGTGAGCAAAATAAAAATCGAGTGATTTACTGCCATGGTTACCTAGCCATGGAGTAAGACAGGTTGATCAAATTTATTGATCAGTTAATGATCATCCGACCTTGATGCAGGACCGGCTTGTCTGGCGTGACAGACTCATGAATATCCGGGCTAGCTCGACTGAATCTTATTCTTCTCTATGTGCCCTGTCCCTTCAGGACGTAGGCGATCATGGTTCTCCACGTCTCCCTATTCCTTGTGGCTCTTAGTATGTTTGCTCCTGTTGCTCCTGGCAACCCCCGTTCCGTGATCCACCTGATCAGACCCTGCAAATATGTTATCCGCTGCCTTCCTCTGTCTCTCCTTCCTTCTATCTGTCCAGTCAGTATCAGGTTCTCCAGGATCTCCTTCCTCATTGCATGTCCCAGGAACTTCAGTTGTCTCTTCCTGATGCTCAGCATCAATTTCCTTTTTGTTGCCATTCTTTCCAACAGCTCATCGTTGCTTGCATGCACAGTCCACGATATCCGTAGCATCCTTCTGTAGAGCCACATTTCGGCTGCTCCAGTTTTGTCCTCAATTTTGATGACATTGTCCAGCATTCACTGCCGTATTGAAAAACTGACATCACGTAGCAGTCTAGCACTCTTTTCTTCGTTTCTATTGAGATTTTCCTGTGTTAGTATTTTGCTGATCTTCTGGAACGCGTCCTTTGCCATGCCAATTCGCCTTCGGATCTCCGTGTCGCACTTTCCATCTTCTGTTAGAACACTTCCTAGGTACTTAAATTTTTGAACTTGCTTGATTCTGTTATCTCCCACCTGTATTTGGCATTTTGAGTTGTATCTTTTGCTGATGACCATGCACTCAGTTTTCTTAAAGTTTATTTGTAGTCCCTTCTTGTCACTCTCCACTGCTACTTTCTGTATGAGGTCTTGTAGTTTCCTTTCCGTGTCCGCAATCAGCACTGTATCGTCCGCATACCTTATGTTGTTCAGGTTGTGGCCTCCAATAACAAATCCTGGTGTGTCATCTAGGGTCCTCAAAATATTCTCGCTGTATAGGTTGAAAAAATCCGGTGAAAAGACAAATCCTTGTCTTACGCCTTTTTCTATCTTTGTGTATCTAGCGAGATCATTACCTGTCCGTATGCAGGCCGTTTGCTGCCAGTAGAGATTCTTGATTATTCTTATGTCTCTCCCGAAAATGTCGAGGCTGCCTAGCATCTCCATCAATTCTTTGTGTCGTATTTTGTCGAATGCTTTCGCGTAGCCAATGAAGCATAGGTACAAGTCTTTCTGCATTTGTAATGCCCTTTCAGAGAGCATCCTAATCATGAATATGGCGTTCCTTGTTCCAGTGTCTTTGACAAACCCGCACTGTTCCTACCCTATCTCTGGCCTGATTTTACTTCTCGCTCTATTCATCAGGATTCTGACAATCAGTTTTGTAATGTGACTCATTAAGCTGATAGTTCTGTGTAGTTCGAACTCGTTTGCAACAGGTTTCTTCGGCAGTGCTATAAATATCGACTTGCATAGGTCGTCTGGTATTATTCCGCTGCTATAAATTTTGTTTATTATGTCGGTAATCTTTTCTATGCCATATTCTTCTAAGGTTCTCAGCAACTCTATCACCATGCCGTCTGGACCAGGTGCTTTGTTTCTGTTCATTTTGGCCATTGAAGCTTCCACTTCGGATTTTAGTATTTCCGGTTCATCCATCTCCTTGTGTATTCTCGGTTGTTCTCTCTTGTCGCAAAAGAGATCCTTTATATATTCTTCCCATCGCTGGAGTATTTACTCTTTCTTTAATATGATTGTTCCTTCCTTGGATTTTAAGCATCCTGTTGAGGAGCAGGTTTTTTGTCCTGTCAGTTCTCTTATCTCTTTATGCATCTCTGCTTTGTTGTTCCTGCTCAGTCTCTCTACTTTTGCACATTTGTTATTGAGCCATTCCTCCTTGGCTTGTCTGCATTTGTTTCTTATCTCCCTGTGAAGTTTTTGTAATCTGCTCCGTGTCTTGGCGTTATTCTTTGTCTCCTTTGCATCAGGTGGAGGATTTCTTCGGTCATCCACTCGTTTTTTCTTCTGTGTCTGATTTCCTTTGGGGCTATGTTGTTCGCTGAGGTCACCATCGCTTCTTTTAGTAAATCCCATTTTGAGTACGCTTTTCCAATTTGTTCTTCAGATTTCTTTCTCACGCTGTTATTGTATTCATTCTACAGAGTGAGATCGTCCTCTAGCGTGTCGTATTGCAGCCTTGGTGATGTGCTGGGCTTCTTCAGTCTTCGGAGTTTCACTTTTAGTTTGCAGATGACTGGGACGTGGTCACTTTCGTAGTCGGCACCTGGGTATGTTTTGCATTGGACCACTACGTTCCTGAATCTCTTGTTTATAGTTATATAATCTATTTGCTTCTTCGTGTCGCCTCCTGAACTTCTCCATGTCCATAAACGTCGTGGGTGTTCTTGGAACCAGGTGTTAGTAATAACCTGCTCATTGGCTGAGCACCATTGGATCCATTTTTATCGACTGAGTAAATAATAATATATCAGTCAGTTAAGTGCAATACGTGATATATGCTTGTGTGATCATGTCTCGAGAGAGACAACTGAGTGGGCAGAAGATTTTCCAGCAGTAGGTTTCCATTACTTTCATCGGTAGACTTGTTTCCCACAAATGCTACAAAACCCAATCTGTCCTGCTATTTAGCCCATAGCTGGGGAGAGAAAAGACAGATTACTGCCTATCTACCCAGGGGTATTTGAGAGTAAATGAATATAACGAATTCATCTAGATTTCGAACTAAGCTTTACCCAATTCTCGTTCTGATACGATATCCACTGCACGACAACGTACATCACATGATATATATCAACGTATTTTTTCTTTCTACGAAGGACAGTCGTTACTGGTTTGTTTTGTTTATCGTATTCTTATCATTCATCGATAGGACCGTATCTCTATTACTTATTCAACACGTTTCTGCCTCACTGAGAAAGAAGAAAATTGAACTATGCATGAAAACGATTACTATTTTAATAAGTTGAATACTAATAGTAATATTAGCCATTTTCTGTAATGTGGAAATATTTGGTATTCATTGACTGGACAGCCAGATGTTCATGAAATCTTTCTATTAAACGTAATAATCGTGGTTGGAAGTACAACGAGAATGACAAGTTTTTAGAACCACCTGTAAATTTAACATTTTTTCTTTCAAAACATAAATATGAAATTTGGTTATTTTTCACAACTCTTTTCTTATTATTTATCATTTTTTCTTTTAATTACGTATCTCCAACTATTTTTATATTTAGCTTTTAAACTAAATGTTTAAAAATGAAATTTTTTCTTGAAACTTTTATTTTAGATTTAATTGAAAGCTAAAGAATTAAATTTACTATTTCAAGAAAACAAGAAGCTCTACTTTATTTCAAACAGAAATTATATTAATTGGAATATAAAAGTTTGAGTTTTCTATTTTTAAGTTTTGCCGGTATTTTTGAGCGATCGATACATTTATAAACAAAAGTTAATTCTCGGTTTTACAAATCTTGCAAAACAATATAATTTTAGAAAATTAGCAAATTTCATGATAGATTAATCTGATTTACACAAGTATTACTTATTTATAGCATGAAGCTTAGAATAAAAGTATTTTCTAAAATCTGAACTTTTGGACCTGCCCGCCGTATATCAAAACGTGTTGACATGTGCGTGATTAGAGGTAAGATAAAAGTGTATGGCGTTCACAAGTGACAAAATTATGCACATTTTTTTCGGGTAAGGGACGAAACTGGGACCTTTTAATTTGTACATAGAAATTAACATAAGAAAATTCAAATACACATACACACACAAAAAATTAAGTTATTTTAAAAATATGAAGGACAAACGATTTCTATTAAACTATTCAATTTTCACATAGAAATGGGTATGCGGTTAGAACCGAATTTTTAAAAAATATTAATCACATTTCTTGGCAACCTATTTAGGAGAATGTTCCTTCGGAGCAAATATTACCTCGATTCATATGAGCGGGAGAGACTTATTAGTCTGACAAGCAAGTCTCACAGGAGAAGGATCTGTACCAGCAAATCTCAGACGCCACCTACACGAAGCTAATCGTAACGGTCAACGAACTGAGACTTGCTGTGGCTGAAAAGTTTGTCTACTTCAGAAGCACCCTGTCTCGCGCTGCCAACACCAACGAAGAAGTGAACTACAGGATTGCCAGAGCCAGCGAAGCCTTCAGTAGGCTCTACGACCAGGTCTGCAGGTGCCATGGACTGATCTTGCAGACCAAGTTGAAGGCTTGTCCTTCACTAATCTACGCTAGGAAAACGTGAACTGTTTACAGCCGCCATGTTAGAGAGGTGAGCACTTTCGACATGGGATATCTGGGAATGTATCTTTGCATATAAATGGCAAAACAAAGCGCCAGACACGGAGGTACTCGAGAGAGCCCAGATGGAGAACATCCACGCCACACTCATGCGCTCTCAACTTTGATAAGTCGGTCATGTACACCGCATGGAAGACAACTGCCGCCTAAAGAATCTTTTCTATAGCAGGGGCTAGAAGTAGGGAAACGATATTATGGTGGACAGGGGTGGCACTTGAAAGACATCTCTGCATCCCCCAATGTCCTGAGAAATAAAATGCACAAGACCTCCTGCCTAGCGTGCCTCAGTCAAAACAGGCGTAACAGACTTTGAAGGGCAACACCTCCAAGAACTGCAGCAAAAGAGGCAAAGATTGAAGAACAGACGCTATGCCGACTGTAGCTGAAAGTTCAGAGCGAACATTGACTAGATTAGTTATATGCGCACCCATAATAAGTTTCCTAGTAGTAATGTGTGGAGAAAAATGGTCGTCTTCGCTGGTGAAAAACGATTATCACCATCATTACTTTAATAGTTTGAATACTAATAATAAAACAAGCCATTTTCTGTAACGTGGAAATATTCGTTATTCATTGATTGGGCAACTAGTTGTTCAAGAGATATTTCTATTCAAATTATTTTCCAATAATATAGGTTTCTTAAATCCACTCACTGTTATTGCTCTTTCCACTAGTAATTACATCTTTCTTTCTAACAGTTTGCTCGAAGTTGTGTAGAACGGCGACATCTTGATTGCGTTGTTATCATCACCGCGAGTTACACTATTGATTTTAGTTGTTGCTCGTGAATATCTTCAAAGTGATAAACTATCTATTATTTGCTACAGTTCTTTGTGATTCTGTAAATTCGAAAAAGGTTGGTTCTCCTTAAGATCTATAGGCCTCATTTATCGGAAGCCATTTTAATAATTTCTCTAGTCTTCACTATTCTTTAAATTAGATTCTTGTTGTGGCGGACCTACCCATTAACATAGTAATGGACTAACTCAACCTGCATAAGCACCAGGTGACTAGTAATCACCGGGAAATAACCAGTCTGGAATGAGTCATACACACGTAGAGTGACTAACCGAACAGAGACTTTGATATCCAACACCGCTTGCTCGTCAGTTAGACGAACAAGCTGGCATATTGTACCTTTACTCGTTATTTTGTTAATACATGTGATTACACTAATCCCGTGTTTCTGTCTTTATTTTTGACTCCTTAAACAGGATTACAATTCTGTAATCCTTCTTTCCTCATTCTATCTCTCAAAATAAACCTGTCTCTTTCCGATGTAATTATCCTTTTAATTCTTATTATGCTCGTTTGTCGTATTTTCTGGCCAGGATATTCTCAACACGTGCCAGTAGAAACTCACCTTTGTAACTCCAGGTTTCTTCTCTCGCTGTGAGTGTAAAAATTTGACAAATTAGGGATAAGAAAACTGCTGCTTTTAGTTGGAGCTAAAATATTAATGATTCGACCAAAAATCTATCAACGAAATATTTCGATAGTTGCTCATTTGATTACATTTTCAGCATCCCCGCTTTTGAATACCTATTTTCGACAAGAGCTATCAAATACTGATGCATGTTTCGCTTTGTAAATTAAGGCATGATTAAGGAGAGAAACGGAAGTCTTTTGTTATGCAGAACCAGCTGCAAGCACGAGAAGAAACACGTATGAAATAATTTTGAATAGCATTTTTTTCTTATGCTCGCTTAATAGACTCATACCATTCTATTACTTGCGTTCGGAATATTGACTTATTTTGCACAGAAAAAAAATTCCATATTTCGTTTTGGATTGCATGAAGACGTGAACATATAATGAACAAACGACACGTAAGACAAGTTCATATATTTTCAAGCAAATATGAAAATATCAAAATTGCTTAATAATTATCAATAGGAAGAATAAAATTATATTCAAAAACGAAAACGTTATTACTTTTCTTATTGCTTATATAACACATGCACTTGTCAATCTTCTTATAAAGAATCAAAATATATGAATATTCAATTAATATTAATAAATAATACCAATTACAGCACTTACCGAGAGAAAAAATATCGAGATATTTGAAGCTATACTTAGAAAAAAATAAACAACCTTATTAAACAAAATATTTTGCAATAGTCAATATTGTATATAATATAGTGGATATAAAAGAGTGTAAATAAAATATCATATATATATATATATATATATATATATATATATATATATATATTAAAATGTGGAAGAACAGGTAAATTAAAATTCATTATTCATGCATTTTATTTTATAAAGGTGCTCTGTACAAAATAGAGCTTAATATTGTAATTTTGTTATTACAATGATTTATAAAAGCATAATATCACTACACAAAAATATTAATGTTTCAGAACAATACTATTCCTCCTGAAGTGATATTTTAGAATAAAAGTCAAATAATGATCTATTTATAAATATAAGATGAATTCAAGGTTATTTAAAAAATTAGGGTGTGGTAGTTGAAGAATATGTTTGTGTTCAATCAAAAATGAGAATTAAAATGAACTATGAAGTTGAAGATTTGGGTCGCGAAAGGAAACAGATGTCAGGGCATAACGGTATTTGATTTGACTGGGTAAGATACATAGTAGGACCATCCATTATTTAAATTGGTAGACAATAACTTTTAACAAGAGGTTGGATTTCAAGTTTTTTATAATTTGATATTGTATGAACTCATTCTAATTCTGACCTAAATATTCCAGGCTCTTTAGCTCATGAGGTAGTACAAAACCAAATTTTAAAATATCTAAAATTCAACAGGCTGTTACGATTATATATATATATATATATATATATATATATATATATATATATATATTTTAATTCAGATACTTCAATCCAAGGGAAAAAAGCAGGAAGGTAAATTTCAAAAAACCCGATCCTAATTAATATTAAAAATTTATTTTAATATTAAAAAATGATACAGGAAGAGAGCTCCATGTAATAAAATATTACAGAGCAAATATATATTAAAAAAGGATTAATTCAAAGATGTTGAATGGCCATTTCGATATGAAGATCCCCACGGGGAACGACACATCACCTCAGCAACAGAAAAAAAAGTTTCTGAAAGGTTTTGAAACGACACATCACCTCAGCAACAGAAAAAAAAGTTTCTGAAAGGTTTTTTTCTGTTGCTGAGGTGATGTGTCGTTCCCCGTGGGGATCTTCATATCGAAATGGCCATTCAACATCTTTGAATTAATCCTTTTTTAATATATATATATATATATAGATAGATAGATAGATAGATAGATAGATAGATGGATAGATAGATAGATAGATTTATTAAATCCAATTACGCACAAATAACCTTGGAATAGGTATGAATTCATCTCTTTCCTCACTAGATATGGGCTGAATATCAGGAGAGACTATATCCTATAGCCTTGGTTTGTAACCGGCAGCTTACTGTGAGTAAAATATTCTTCCTCGTCAGTCGTGAATCGAAAGTGAAATAATCGCACGGGCGTTCATTATGTATGACACTTAACTGACTAGCAAAATATATTCCAAAACTCATGATACATATCAAATGTTTGATAGAAGCATATCCTGGTGCAGTCAAGTGATGTGTAGACACAAATATTAACACAATAGCGATGATCTGTTTCAGGCTTAAACACAATCTTAAAGTCATGTTCTGATAAGTGAGATGTATTAAAAGTTCTCAGCCTTCCCCAATTTACAAGTCATTAACGACGACCAAACATGATAATTATTTCAGAAATAATTTATTTTTGTGTCCTGGAATTAAAAGGCTTTAATACCCATAAAAAGGGTTTCTTACAAACTACTTTCCTTGCAGATTGATGTTTCCCACTTAAAGTAATGTCTATGATATTGTTTATTCTTTTAAAATACATTCCTGATATTTATGTCTAATGAGTTGCGGATATCAAACTGTACAAATTTAAAATTTAATTTGTGCGCAGTACTATGCCTGACTCATTAGCAAAGAAATAGTTCACACGTCCGATCTCAAATGCAACTTAAAAACACTTTATTTTTAAATATATATTTGGTAAAACATTGTTGTATGATTCATTGGTTAGATAAAGACAATTTATAATTATAATTAAAATTTGTGAAACGCGTTATTTCTTTTCCTACAAAATCAAATATTAGCATTATTAAATAGAATGTATTACCAAGACGATGAAATGAGTCTCTTCGGACCCTGAAGAGTGATTTGAAGCTCTTGTGAGTTGAAAAGTTACTCTAATAAATTGTCTTTTTCTACATCTTGATATAGGCGGAAAAAGGCTTGGAAAGCTACAGCTTAGCTAAGCTAGTAAAGAATTCAAGAACACTGATATGAGCTTTCCTCTGCTGAACTAATTTGGATATTCAGAGCCTCGAATGAGAATCACATTTCGGTGAAGATTCTAAGCAGTGATAGCATCATGCACGTAAAGAAGATATTAACTGACTGATCTGCAGGTATTTATTATTCCTATCTCTCTCGATCTATCCATAAATCTCGGTTCCCCCAAGAAACTACGATAACTGTTTTCCTCGCAAAATTAAACGAGATATATAAATAAACCCAGAGAAATATGTCAGCCATTGTCTTGGTACGCTTATTCAGTACGGGGCTCCTACTGAGAGAATTGCAGATATAAACGCACAATCCAAAAACGTCAAATGATAAAACCTTGCAGTCAATATAAAGAATTGTGTCGGAAATGTTCTGCTGGTCTTTCACAGAATATAGATACATTATCCACATGAATCCAACCAAGTGTTTGGAGGAAATATTGTGGCATTAAAACACACATGTTACATATATAGACGCATACATATATCTGTGTATATATATATAAACATACACACACACACACATGTATATATATATATATATATATATATAAACACATATATATCCTTTGTATATAAACGTTTAAAAACACTTACATTTTATATATAAACAAACACACAAATATCTATCATATACATATAAGCAAAACCACGCGCACACAAACACACACACATATATATATATATATATATACAAACACACGCACACAAACATATATATACAAACACACACACATATAAATATATTTTCATAAAGGAAGTCACACATATTATCTGTATATATTTATATAAACACGCACAAACACATATATTATACAAAACACACACACACACACACACACACACACACACACACATATATATATATATATATATATATATATATATATATACGAGTTCTTGTTGATTTTTTATTAAAAGTATTGTTTTACTGACAAAAACTAGTAAGAAACATGTCGCTGAAAATATTGTCCATCGCTATCGACTAATTTTCCTATTTCTGGCACTATTTGAATTTCCCATCGGAAAAACGACAAGTCTTTTGAGGTTAACCACCAGTCGACCCATTTGTTCGGCATCTTCATAAGAATGAATGTTCTTCTCAGCCTGGCTATGTTCTATTGATTGAATCAAATAATAATCGAATGGGCAATGTCTGATGAATACCACGGGTTGTGTAGTATTTACATATAAGCGTTTCTAAGTAGTTTTATTTTCCAGTTTGCCACATGTGGCCCAGCGTTGTCATGTTGCAAAATCACCTACTCGTGCCTCTTCGTGTATGGCGGCTGTATTTCATTTAATGCTTTGTTCAAACACACAAACTGTAATCGATATCGATCTTTCGTGAAGGTTTTCGTCGGTTTGACCAGCTCATAATAAACTAGACTCAGATGATCCCATCAAATGCAGACCAGAAGTTTCGAAACATAGATATTCGGCTTTGCTGACGATCATGATGCATAGCTGAGCTTACACCACCATCTTCTACGCTTATGTTTACCGTAGTGTGTCCACTTTTCATCATCAGTCACGACATGATGCAAAAAAAGTTTCTTTTTCTGCCACTGAAGCAGCTGTTAACGCGTGACAAGACACCGTTCGACGTTTCTCGGCTTCAACTCGTACGGCACCCAATGTCTTTGCTTTTGAATTATTCTTAATGCTCTCAAACGTTTTGAACTATTGTGCGATCAACTCTTAATGGTTAGGCAAATTCAGCTTACGTCTGACTTGATGAAGTTATGCCTCTGATTCTTCATCTTCAAAATTTTTCGGTGCGCCAGATTGTTCTTTATCTTCACCATCAAAAATATTATTTTTGAATCTGTTCATTTTGTTTCCGACATAGCATGGTCGCCGCAAGTTTTAATCAGAATTCTGTGTGTTTTGGCTACAGATTGCTTTTGAATAAAAGAGTGCAGTAAAATTCCCCGCAAATGCACTTTCATTGGCACGAAATCCGACAAGTTTAACGCCAAGAAAAACTCTGTTTACACTTCGGTGAAATGTCATACATATAGTTTTTTTAATGTGATTTCAACCTGAAATTTTTAATGTAAATGTTTGTTTTATATAAGAATTATCATATTCGAAAAAGGTATTAATTCCTGTAAATTGTTGAAAAACAAACGTATAAACGTATCTATTACAATTCAATTATTGATGCTTAAATTTACTCTTGCCAACTTATTAAATTTAATATCTATCTCATTTCTTTCCTATTTCATTGTAAAATGTAAAATTTTTTAAATGACATGCTGTATGAAGTTTAGATAAATTTTTCTCTTGTCGTTTCATCTTTTTTATTTATGTTTATCCAGGTTCGTAACCGTATGAAGTGTTTCTTTTAGATGAGGACATCAATGAACAACCGACAGACAAAAACAAAGAGATGCGAGAAAAGGAGAAGAAAGGTACTTAATCCGCCTTTATTTTCCTCCTCTCGTGCCTCTTCTCTTTCTTTTTCACTTTATCTCTCATGTTGTTTAAATAAACGTACTTATATTGTTGCTTTCATCGGCATATATATATATATATATATAGACAAAAATTTATAAATTTCAATAAATACTTTATATATATAATAACATAAATATATTATATTTATATAATCATGCATATGAATATTTATATATGTATAAACACCCACATGCATAATATATATGATACCTATATTATGATAGATTCCTAAATACATTTACATACGTCATTTTATGTTTGCATGCTGGAATACACACACACGCACGCACACACACACACACACACACGCACGCACACCCCTATATATATATATATATATATATATATATATATATATATATATATATATATATATATATATATAAAGAATTGTAATATTTTAATGCCAAAGTAACTTCTTTTCATCAGCTGCGTTTCGTGACGCGTTGACAGAATTGCATTTCCGCACGAAACGGAAGAAGAAATTTTAAACATTTGAATTTAAATATTTTTTATATATTTTATGTTTATATACTAGCTGTGCATAAATTATATGGACCCGAAACGCTAATTTACTATGGATGGCTGTAAAACATTATATATATATATATTTTAGAAAATGTACATTTTTCTTATATATCCACTACAAATCGTACATTTGTTTCGACATTGAAACTACAATATCGGATCAGGGGATGTGGACAGGAATGGAAAGCCTCTTTTCTTATAACTGGTGAGTTGTGTGTGGGATGTTGGTAGGGGTTAGTGATAAGAGAATAATTCTTGTGAATTGTCCGTTTGAATTTTGAAGAAAGTGGTGTGGGTAGTGAATATAGTTGATTAATGAATGTCTTGGAATTTTGTGACAGATTTAACATTAGCAGATAGGATGTAAGTTTTATGATCTTTCGACTAAACTTTATCCTTTGGATTTCTTAGAGAAGCAAATATATATATATATATATATATATATATATATATATACATTTCTTCTGAATAATATCCATCGATCTATATATTATATAATGGATAATTTATATCCATTAGATAAAATTTTTGGGATTATCCTCTCTGCCTTTACGAGTTGCCATTCTTATATATATATATATATATATATATATATATATATATATATATATATATATAAAAGTTGATTATATGGATCGGAATCTTGTACGATTACAGAATAAGGTAAAAATAGAGATTTAATTTTTTTTAAAACGACACAGAAAACTTGTATGTTATGATAATGTGTTAGTCCTTGTTCGTCAAATACGTGTTATGTGTATTAGAGCAATTGATTTAAAATAATATATGTGCAAATAATATTTGACGGTAAGGCGTTTAATAGTGTATGTGCGTGCTTGTGAAATAACGCTTGTATGCCTAGATGTATTTTTGTTATATATCGACAAACAACAAACACGCATATATATAAAAATATAAAGTTATATTTTTATTAATGACGATGAACCGTGTAGAATAGGGAACAGAGAATTGAGAGAGCGCGCTTCTAATGGGTTGACGGGAGTGTAGTCTTATCTGTTGTGTCTCTCTTCACCGGCCGATCTCTGTTGCTCCTCTACTGGCGAATCCGTGTGCCGAGGTCTTTTTATAATCTTCCAGAACCGGGACTTTTTCTTCCGGTTTTGCCTCGCCCACGCACGCCCACGTAATTCTCAGAGACACCTGTTCTGTTTGCCTCTGTAGTTATTTCCGCTGCTGCCGGAAATAAGGTCAAACGACATCCGTTCCTTTCAACGACCGGAAACACCCTCGCTTGCATCAGCCTTCCTCGGGTGGGGCCAGATTGTTATATTACATTTTGAACGGTTTGTTAATATATGTATATATGTGTTTTAGTGCACGTGTCACGAGGATGAAAGCAACAGATAATTTTAACATTCCCCATACATACATATGAGTAAAGAATGTTTTGGACGGTAAAGTATGCACTAGTTTATTTGCGAAGTGTTTGCGAAGACCGTTTGTTGTCGAGGTGCATGTTGGAGAGTAACGTTAATATGCATGCATTCGTGTGTGTGTGGGGGGGGAAGTGTGTAGACATTATTTCCTGCTGAAATGTAACGAGAAGTAGCGATGATTTTGTATATGGTTGATATTCACTTATATATGTATGTGTTGTCACTTCTTCGTGGTTCAAGTGAAACGCAGCTACATGTGATAAACATGTTTTGCTGGAATTTTTTATTAAATTATTTCTTATTGAAGATGGAATTTGTATTATTTCATTTATTTTTTACTATTAAATGAACATAATTTAGATTAATGAAGAATGGAGCTGTAGAAAGATTGTGATGTAATGCTTTAAGCGAGTGGTTGTACTTCATAGTAATTCTTTATTAGGTTTTCAATATATATCCTCCTTAATTACAATTAGGCTTTAATATAAGTGAAACATATTAGATTGAGATACGTTTCATATTTGCTTTTACATGTATTGTATATACAACAGACTAAAACCTGCCTCTCTCCGCCATACGATAGCATAGAGATATAATTTCCGACTGATGTCAAATCGGCCGCGTTTCAAACCCAGCTGAACGCAGTTAGATATCTAGCCATACTGATGAGCTGTGATACACTGAAACAGGACTCTATGTGGATATATATATATATATATATATATATATATATATATATATATATATATCACACACTGATTGAGCACTGTGGAAGACTGGTAGATTTTGAAAACAGTAGCTACTCAAGCATCGTTCATTCAGTAATGAATTTGAACACTCTCAGCTACTGGCTTATGTTACATTGTATATAACACGCTAAAAGTCTGCCTCCTTCTACTGAACGCCCATAGCTCAGTGGTAGAATCGCCGACTGATGAAAATTCGGTCGGGTTTCAATCCTGTCTAGAAGCAATCGGATGTCTACTACTGATGAGCTGATGGTGAAACAGATATGTCTGTGTATGACTATATATATATATATATATATATATATATATATATATATACGACAGTTAATATATTTAATCAAGAAAAAGAGTGTCTACTGAAATAAGAATATTAACTAAATAAGCATTTAAATAATAAGACCTTTTCGGATTTATATATATATATATTTATTTGTAAATTCAGATAATTGTCATAGGGAAATAGCTATTTTCAACATGTCAGTTTAAGACATGAATTGCCAATTACATTTAATCAAAACTGAGGAAAATTTTTAATGTTGGAAGCAGGGGTTAGTAAAGGAAGGGGTGGGGAATGTTGATTACTATCGGGCTAAGCCAAAAAAAATCTTAGTAGTAATTTCACTTATGGTAGAGGGAGGCGTGTCGCTTGGGCATTGCAGTAGTAGTGGTAGGTAGGAGGATAAAGGTTACTATTTCGCCAAATTTTAAAAACATATTTTATATAAAGGACAAATTCTGTTGTGACTAAATGGAAGAATGAAATAATTACTGCAATTTAAATTTATTTCGGTGACGAAACCTACTTATGATTTTTCTAAGTTTATTCAGAAGTACATTCTGATATTGAAATTTGAAAATGTTAATTTTTTCAGTTAAACATAGATTATATCTATCTTTTAATCTATTAGAAGTGCTTGCTTTGCCTATCAGCTTTCATTTTATCTGTGAATTTAGGTCATTCTCTTTCAACTCCCAGGATGTTAGGGAAAGGGCTGTTTGATACTTCAAATTTTCTTTCGTTTCCAAATTTCCGCCGAAATTCTGTTATATTTCTCCGTATTTTCATTAAGGTAGATGGTAGCTCAATAGATCATATTTGTAGACACACACACACACACACACACACACACACACACATATATATATATATATATATATATATATATACTAGTATAGTAATTATTACGTTAGAGCATGTACAAACTACTACAAAATTGTACATTCTTGTTTCGACATTAAGAGAACAATATCTCCTCAGGTAGTTAACAATAATGTTAGAATATATATATATATATATATATATATATATATATCTGTGTGTGTGTGTGTGTGTGTGTGTGTGTGTGTGTGTGTGTGTGTGTGTGTGTGTGTGTGTGCTGTTTATCTCTCTGCGGTATATGGGGACGCGAGAAATTGATGTACCAAGAGAGCAACACTAAGTTTTCTATGTAGACAAAAACCTACTCAAATTAATGACTAGAAAGGTGAGGCGTAAATGTATATCAGAGAATCAAGAGAACCAACTGGAAACGGGTACACACTCTAAGTCTTATTCATTAAATGGCGGAACAGTAGCATCGATATGATGCACCTTCTGATAGAATACCTTCCTAAAGATTTAAGTTGGCAGGATACGAGTTACACAAGCGAGAAGTGCGAGAAAATATTTTTTGTATAGAAATTACGGCTTATCTATTGGACCCAACTGGAAAATGATGAGCTCTCGACGCTAGTTTAAAATCAAGGAACTAAATCGAAAAGCTCAACAGTTACTGTGAAAGTATTTATAAAGATGCGCAGAGAGGTAACCTCATGGCGGTGGGTAAGTGACTGAATCCGAGCCGCCAGATCAGGACTGATAAAATTGCTGATTATCCTTCGGGTTTTATCAAGGAGCACGAGCTAAATAGCAGCAGCATCAGGCCATATGTGGCAGAAATATTCTAAGAAATATTCGTATGGACGAATGGTAGACTTATATTTTTCTTTTTTCTTTTAATCAGATCATCCCGAGCAAGGCGGTAACGCCACTGACGTGCAGGGGGCTATGTAAGAGTGAAAAGATTTGAAAAGAGAAAGCCGGAAACCACATCCTAAACAGGAAACAAGGGATGAGTCTCTTCACCCGTTCAATAGACGTGGGTGGATTGTAAACCAGGCGATGTAAGATAGATTCTGGAAAGAAAAATTTTCTCGCGCGATACAGTCAACCGGCTTTCATAGCAGCTGACCTAGCAATAGATCCAATATCAGTTTCAAGTTTATATAAATCCGGCCATGTTGTATCACATGGCTTGATGTTTGATTATTAGTGAAAGTATTAGACACAAATCAGTATTGATTTCTATGTCAGCGCACATGAAAATGAAGTACTGTGGCTCCACATGAATATACAAAGGCCTTTTTAAATATTAAACGATTCCGAGTATAATTATGTTTTACCTGAAAGGATATAAAAACAAAAGAAAATATAAAAAATGTAAATTATATCGTCATGGAATTTCCAATGAGCACTTCAGAATTGATATGCGAGACTTGAACCTTAGCCATCTTGCGACGGAGAATGTTCTGTGGTATCTTATTTCATGTAGATTTTAACAACATAAACAGTAAGAAACCGTTTGAGGGTATACATCAAAGAATCGAATTAAAATTCCATTAGATTTAAAATTTGGATAATTTAATTTACAGTTGTCAGGTTAATTTTTTATTTGGTTTCTTAAAAAAAAAGATTTTGTTTGATTTTATGTCAAGCCAGTAAATGTAGCGAACACTTTAACAGAAAATGGCCTCATCATGATTAAAATTCGGAGTTATGTTTTTTATTATTACATAAAATATCCTCTCGTTAGATTTCTTTTTCGAAACCTGCATGCAAGGCCATAAGTAAAAAAAATAAAAAATACCGTCATGTATCCCGAGGGAAAAATAAATTTCTAGCGCTAAGAAAAAAATGACAAATTTATTTTAAAAGATTTTGCAACTGCTTCAAACTACTCATTCGAAAGTGTAAATAGTAATTTATCATTTCCGAAAGGCGGTTTTTCGAATGAAATAAGCCACTCCTAAAATTCGTGACTGAAAAAATGTAGGTGCTAGAATTTCTTTTTTCATTCTTTTATCTACGAATGCATCAAATATTCCAATGCAGCTTCGTAGTCGATAAAACATTCTTCTGCGCAGAAATACAAAAATGCATTTATATGTTTCGTAAATTGTCGCCAAACAAAAGCTAGTAGAAGTGTAATTCCCAATTGTCTCATCAAGATTATTTACTGGTTCGATTGAACAAATTTCTTTGTCTTTATTATTGATCGTTGTACTTTGTAGTCGTTCTTGGTGCGTGTTTTATTTTTGAATAAGATTAAAAGCCGCATTATGTGCCGACTTTTGAGATTGTTCCTGCGTAAGGCTAATTAGGCCTCCAGCCCAAATCTAAGAAGACTTCTGATCCAGCTTAGAAAACAGCTATGGTAATTTTGAAGAAATATCTTTGAATTCCTCAATTCACTCAATGGAACTTCAAAACATCACTCTAACTCTAATTTTGGCTATGAGGCCAATCCGGGTAAAAAACCGATTTGGCCCCAAAATTCAATTTGAGCTGAATTTCTAATTCAGGCCGATAATTGATTTCTTCCAATCACATACTCTGCTGAACTACAGGTGAGCTGAGTTCTTAAAATTACACCCTATGTGGATGTAATTTTGAATTTAAAACAAAAAATAAAAATTCACTAAGTTTTTGTTTTACTTTAGTATAAATTAAAAAATTTTAAAATATTTTTATTTTCAGTTACATCAAAATTTGAATTTTTAACTGATCCCCCCTCATCTGAAAACAAATCCCAATGCTGGATGTTCACGCACTAGATAACGAGCGTATTTGTAATTATCATGATTCGAAAAGTGTATAATTTACTTAACATATGTGTAGCAAATGTAGCCAGAGTCAGAGGAGTTTCCGACACATTGATGAACAGACAACATTTACCTTATATTCATTTAGAGAGTTAGTTAAACTTTAGACAGTGCATAGGGTTTCTTTGCGATAAACATTATAACTTCCACATTTCAGAATAGTCGACAAATCCTATTTCAAGGCCATCATCATCTGCGACATTCGCAGCTCAAAGTCACAGGGTGTCAAATAGAGATGAGGTTTACTCTGTGATCTACAATATTATGCTCACAGTGTTGGACATGATTATTGGTTCCATGAATTTCATCTGCCGATTAATGCAAATTACAGACTTGTAGGGTTTATATCAAGTTTGTCAAATAACTGTTGTAAAAATACCTATACGAAAGGGTAATGCATATGTTCGTACATGACTTTCGTTTTACGATTTAGACAAATATACCGTAGAACAAATCTCATATACGAAAAGAGGGTGTGTTTTCAAAACACACCCTCTTTATATGAGCGTATGAGATTGAGGTTTATATATATGTATATATATATACATACAGACACCAAAGTAAAGATCAAGTGACAACCGTCTTTTTCATGACTGATATAATCCTCGAAGCTGGATGCTGCGTTTAAACATAAAAATGACTGTCTTTATTAGATGTTGAGTCATGTGTCCACACATTTACTTAGGTTACAACCAAGATATTAAGCAATTTTATTCCATACTCTATTGTATACACCTTCTATCTATCTATCTATCTATCTATCTATCTATCTATCTATCTATCTATCCGTCTCTGTCTTTCACTTTCTCTCCCTCTCTCTCTCTCACTCTCTCTCTCTCTCTCTCTCTGTATATAGTGTTGAGTTTTGACACTTCTTATGCCAGATTGTAGTTTTCTTTGGAGGTTTACCAATAAATGATGTTTTGGCAAGCAGATCATTTGTCGCAAAGTGCTCGATATATATATATATATATATATATATATATATATATATATATTGGAAAAGTTATTCAAATAACTGAGCAGAGTCTTGCAGACTTTGAATATTTGTGAAGCCACTGTTATGCTGTTCTTAAACGCCCAGTGCTTAATTTTTTAAATTGACACGTATATTAATATGCACACACACACAAACATACACATACACACACACTCACACACACACACACACACACACACACACACACACACACACACACACACACACACATATATATATATGTGTGTGTGTGTGTGTGTGTGTGTGTCTGTTATCATTACCGTCTAACATACATCTAAACAGACAAGCGTTTCTATGCATACATACACATACACTGTTTTACACAAAATATTTCCCGCACACACATTTAAACACAATTATCTATTGCTTTTATATGCGTGATACATATCCGGCAAATAAGAATTAACCCTAAATCGCATCAAACCAGTAAACTGTCTCTTTTGCAATCTTTTCATTTTTCTCTCAGTCTCTGAAGACCGTTTAATAAATGTGAAACATGTTAGTTTGAGATAAGGCTCCTTTTTTTAAAATTTTACTTTATTCTAGCCCTTGTTGGATTCTGATCCATGCATTCAACTAATTGTCTATTGTTGTACAATTGAGCATGTTTATTGCTAGTATGTTTTATAACGCTTCTAAATTTAAAAACTGAGATATTTCAACAGATTATATCCGAATGGGTTTTTCTCTGTATAGCAGTTAATGACCAGCAAAATATAAATCGCCTGACAAAACCGAAAAAGTCGAAATCATGGTAGCGTAATCGTTTGATCACCCCAACTAATATATATATATATATATATATATATATATATATCTTTAAACGAGTAGATTCACAGTGACTTTGAAGTTACCTGATAATACCGTTATGATTCTCTCAGTTGTAAGGTTGGTTTGCCTTTAGTTCCTGGTTTTCCCGCTTTATATAGAGATTTTTTAGGTGTGGTATTATTTGTGATTGGTTGATTTTTTTTTCTTTTTGATCATCTTTTAGGAAGTGTAAACAAAAAGGAAAAAACATCAACCAATCACATATAGACCATCCCACAAAAATCATAACATGCTTCATATAAACAAGAAAAATCCGGCACCTGAGTGAGAACATCATAATGGTACCCACACGAAACTTAAAAATTGGTATGAACGTGCTCCGTTAAAGAGATAAACTCTTTATATATATATATATATATATATATATATATATATGAAGATGGCTGATGGGAGTCGGAATCTTAAAACCAGAAAAATTATAAAATATCCAAACGTTTGACAATTTTTGTCTTTATTTTCACCTGAAATTAAAGCAAAAATACGATGTTTAGAACGGTTCATAATTAAACATAATAAACATGCATTGTCTGTTATATTTAACAATATATGTTTAGAAAAGTATCAGCTGCCACAGTACAATATATATATATATATATATATATATATATATATATATATATATATATATATATATATATATAGATGAGTATGGTGGCAGGCAATTATATGTATTTGAGCCGTAATTCCTCTCTAATACATGGTTTAATGAGAATAATTCACATGTTACTTCTGTTAAGTTATTTATTGTTATTTGTGTATGAACAAATTGTGTATGTAAAAAAAGATTGTTCGGCCCGAGTGCTTTTGACTAATTTACACTCAGTATATTATGGTTGTCTTTGTTAAATTCTGTTCTTAGGAATTGTTTTTATAACAAACGCCAGTTTCTATCCTGCTATCGGTCTATCCTGTTAGATAGAATCCACATTTTCATCGATCCATTCTTACAGTTTTCTCTGTTTGAAAATATGTCTCATCATATAATTTTAATGCATATATAACAAATGCAGACGCATAATTATGCAGACGCATAATTAGTCATATACTATTGTAAACGTTCTCCATTTTCTTATTAATTTTTTTTTTCTTTTACACTTTCTGTTCTTCCCTCTTCCTATTATCTCAACAGCAGACAGGGAGAATTAATTAGTTCCGAATAACAATTTGTTTGAGACGGCGTTTGAAGCCACTGAAAAATGAAATACTTGACGTTTAGTTTGGTGAGATGTGCTTTTATGACACATTAAATTAATACTTTGTTAATTTCGTTACATTTTCGCAATCAGTTCATTTTCTTCTGCTTTTTTTCTTTCAAACTAATTTTTCCTATTTAAGGAAGAATCACTAAAAGGCGTAATTGATGCCATGGAAAGAATTTGGATTCGGCGATCAGCAATAAATGGGACTAGAGAAATCGATACCTGCAAGACATAAACTACAGAAGAAAGTCGGAAAATATGTCGCAAAAAACTCAAGTTTTTATCGTAACTGATTTTTTAGTTCCACAAAATCAACATGCATAATTCGGTATAAATTTGATTAAATCCCTAACTGATTATTTACATTGTTCGGGCTTTTTTTTTATTATTATTTTTATTACCATTTTCATAACATTTCGGCCGTTGTAAGCTCCGACTCTCTTCAGGTGATTAGAATTTCTAACTGAATTCTTTATTTTGATTACTGGAGTAGATTATTCTCGTTCCATGAGTTATAATACTTTCGCATATTTCAGTCATCGCCATTTAACTTTAAGTTTTGCTCACCTCAGCTGTAGCCAGGTCTTTGGGTCCAGGCACTGGATTTGTGAGTTCAGTACCTGGATACAGCGGTGGTGAATAAAAACTTAAGAGATACGAGTTAAATGGAGAAAACTGAGATCTCTAGAAGTAGCTTGACTCGTAAAACGAAAATAATCTACAACTTCTAATCACTTGAATAAGGTCGGAGCGAACATGGAACGTAAATATGGAAATAAGGATGAGGACAACAATCCAAATAAACGAAATGATGTAAATAATTACAATACTTTATCTCAGAAATATTGACAAACTCTAAATGATTATTAAGTCATTATCAAAATAAAAATGAGAGATTATTGCTTTTCAGTTTAACTTTCATTTACATTGCCGTCTGAAGGTTGGTTCGCCTTCCGAAAAGTACAAAACCTTGTTTTTTTTTTCAAAATAATTTCATATTAAACAAAGCGATGATTACTACGACGCAAAGGGTTACTTGATTTTTAGTTTTGTTTAACGGCATATCAACCTCTGTGGATTATTTAATGCCAAAACGGTGAGGTTTTAAGGTTGTTGATTTTTTTTAATGTTTCGGTTATAGTGAGAAGGTTGGTTTAGTCAGATTTTAATTAAAAAAATTGTTTTTATTCTTTTTATTTCAGAAAACTGAAAATATCTTCTAATTTTGTATTCAAAAATGTTTTGCTGAGAATAGATTTTTACTTCAAAATTGTGTTATGGCAATAATTTTATCTTCAAAAGTGTAATTTTGGTAATGTTTTTTCTTCAAAATTGTATACTTTTCTATAAAAGTCTATTTTTATGCATAAAGTGTAGACCTGAGAAAACAGCAATTAAGAGGTGGTTTCATGCTCCTCACAATCTCCCAATCAGAGGCCCTGCTGCCGGATGTAGTTTACCGTCATGTCCAGGACACAAAGGGTTACTGTGAGTAAAATAATATGAGAAGATGTATGTGAAATGAAAGGGAAATAAAAAAAAGTGTGTTCAGTATGACAAAAGATGGCGATTGACGTTGCTTTTTAAATATATGAATATTGTAGGTGATAGGAAAACAAAGAGTTCCTGGGGTGAGATGTGCGATAAAATAAACTATTAAAATAGAAATTACGACTACATTTAGCTATAGCAACAGTTAAACTATAATTTACTCTAGAAAACGGGAAACGTTAGACGTGGACCGAGTTTTTCGGGTTGATGATAGCGTTCAGTTGTACCGCTAATCTCAAGAAATCATTAATTCTGTTTCTTTATTACTATTATCAGACATGCAAACGCGGAGAATGATGTGCTGAATGTTTTGATGGCATGCTTCGAGTCAGATAATCTTTCTAAGAATTTCATTCATCTGTGACCTTTATATCGCATTTGTGAGCCCTTGTACCTATTCATGGACCCCAGCCACTGGGATATGACATCCGGGCTAGAAACAGATAAAAAGGTATGAGATTCTGTATATGACACACAAATACGACCTACCTCTACCTACACAATGAGAAAGAACTACTGTAGTTTATATCATATGAAAAATCATACAAAATTATGCGCGTATTGATATGTAGGAGAGTTCAACAAACACGAACAAATATAACTTCATGCAGCTGTTCGAAAATATAGCACCAAGTCAGATTTTGCCATTCCTAACGAAGATTGACCTTTGGACTGGAATATAATTTTCTGACCTCTTTCTGTACGGTGTATACATAGGAAAGTCTTAGTTTATTTTAAGGAAACGTTTACCCCAATCTATTTTTATATAATAAAAAAAATAGTGCAAGATTCATTCGAAAAGAAAAAAAAAATTATACAATTCAAAAATATGTTTTGGTGTAAAATAACCCAGTAAAGCGAGAGAAAACAAACCGATCAATTATAGACCCTATTTACACCAACAATGAAAAGTCATTTCTGGGGGATTATGAATCCTGTCATCATGTCTAAATTTCCTAGTATATGTGCGGCAAGTTTTCTGATAATTTCCGATAAAAAGTGGTCCCTACGCGAACTAGAGCCCAACTGCAATTATCAGAAGTGGCAGTGAAGTCTAATACCATCCAATGATCGTGTACATGCAAATATAATCAATTAAAATGGTATAGCTCAATAGTTTCGCAAAGGTTTCGCAAACATTTGTGCAATCGATACAGAACAAAAGCGGATTGTACTCAGTGTTAAATATTCCAAGACTTTTATGTATAATTATATTTTAAATTTTCATGACTAGTGTCACTGTTTTAACAATTATTAGGTTTTATTAAACATTTACTTTAAATATTCATTCATTTCCATATATTTCTACAAAGAAAAAACACTACATGCATACAGCGACCCGTCTTAACATGTGATGAATACAGAATTAAAAGTAACTCATTTCTCTTCACTGTTTACAAATTTCACAGTCCTGTGTGAAATATAATTTTCACCAATAGGAAAAAAAAATGACCCGTACTGAAGGGAAAAGACGAAGTCAAATTTCGCGATTTTCGTGGTGTTGATTATTTTCTAACCAGTGAAAGGAAACGATTTACAAACCTGAAAGAAGTTAACAAGTCGATGTGAAAAAGTCTTTTTGCTATAAAAATAGAGAAAGAAAGTTGAATCAGTCAAATAGAAACAGAAATCAGATACGACACCGCCAAGATGTGACAAATGAAGTTTCAATCCGCTGAACAGAACATAAGGTTTCGTCGACACATATTAGTTCTCCCTTTTCTTTCTTGCGTGCTATTCTTCTTTATCTATTCTTCTTGGTCCTCACCATTCTCGACATCAACAAAAAGAAGACAACAGCAGCAATAAGACGTTTCAATTGACACCTAAAACTTAACCTCGATAAGTCCAATTTTCTCTTATTGTTTTACGTTCTTTTTCACTTTCTCGCCCTCCAATAAAAAAAGAAAAGAACACAGACTTTAATACTATTCTGTTAATCCCCGCATGCACACATTCGTTTCTTACAATTAAAAACTCTGAATTCATTTAATTCCGTATTACACTTGTTTTTTGAAAATTTACACATTTAATAATTTCACTTCTGACAAAATTGATGTTATTCTGTTCTGTAAATAAAATTTTCATTTGAACATAAAAACGAAACACTTTTATTTTTTCTAATCTTCTGATAATGATGATAGTCTTAAGTTGTGGGGATTTCGGTTACATTTGGCACAAGAACAATTTTATAAACATGCTCGAGCACCTTACTTCAAACATCATCGCAGAGCCTCGGCGAAGAAAATCATTCTGCCACATTATCGGAATAAAAATGTAAATGCTCTATAAAATGAAATATAGACTGGCTGATGTTTAAAAAACAAAATAAAACAAACATGCCATACAGAGTAAATTCTTTAACACCAATTTTGAATAATATATGATAAGTTTTGAAAAGTACATAAATTTCAACGATAAAGAACGTATTAGCATAGAATATTTTTTTTTCAAGAATCAAATTAAATAGAACTGAACTGTTACGTTATAGAATGAATCCTCAACAAATGTATCACGCAAGTGAATGGTTACTGACAGAAACGCATGAGAAAATGATGATTGGAGAAATTGATACTTGTGTATAGTGGTTTATAGACTGATATATTCAAGTACGAAAGCCACTTTTGTAGAAAAGGTTAATCTTCTTTACTTGATCTTTTGAAATATTCATTCCAAGATCATCAGGACCTCGAATCTCATAACTCACTTGCGTTGTAGTAGCAGTACATCAACTGTAACCGTAGCAGTTGTGGATCAGTCTAAGGAGAGTGAGACTTAAAGAGCCCATCTTTCTAAAGGCGGAACTGGAATTCAGCACTGTTCATATCTTAAACTACATGTCTTCATATCTATGTACAGTTTCCGTTCAGTGCGTGAGTGATCTTGACTATCCACAACTTCCTATATTGTGTAGTTCTTAATAAGGCTTATCTTTTAATCATCGTTTTCTTTCCCTCTTCTGCTACTCATTTGCACAAACATTTTTCTGTAGTATTTTTTACTTCATAAACACTAATATTTTTTCAATTAAATGGATAAACGTTGTATATTTATAATATATGAATGCAAATCGCTAAAAGTTACAATCGTCTCGGGAGACTTCAATGCAAAAATAGGCACTGATGCTGAAATAGTTGACAAAATTCGACTTTGATCTCGTAATAAACGCAGAGAAAAATGTGTACAATAGTGACTGATTAGGTAGCAGGTATCTGGTTTCAAATCCACGCAAGACGCATATAAACATGAAGAAGCCGACGAGAAACGAAACACCAGATCGACTATAACGATCATTATGTAACCAGTAAGACAGGTTACTCACTGTTTCAATTTTTTCTTGCTTTCAATATGTTCTGATAATGTCAAATTTCAGAAGCCCACTATTTTTCTTCAGATTTTTCAAGTGCCTTAGAGTGTATTACGAAGGCTTTAGAGCAGAGTTTCCACTATTATTTATAAGGGTTTAATTTCAGAGTTTCCTTATGTAGATCGGTTTCCAGGGAAAGCACTAGAGCCTAGTTCGAGCGAAGATTTAACCTATGATTAATGGAAGGTAGACACATGCTTTTTATCAAAGTATTCGTATGAAGTGAACGAAGCTGACACGATTAGAATTTGAGCTCATTGCGACAGCTCCAATATCCGTGTCGATCACCCTAGTTTTCTTTTACTGTGATAAAATGTAAGAAGGCATATTTAACGTGTATCGCTGGATAAACCATTAGCAGTAAAATGCGGGAGTCGAGTCCCATATTGACAAGGAATTAAAAGCTCAAAGTACAAAAGATCAAATAAACAGGTTTCATTGATCTGGAAAGAGATCAAAGACTGATGGATCAGATGCCGGGTTAAGGAAGGATAATAAAAACACAAGATAAGGGATTTGAAGTTCAGGCCTTTTCAACAAGAAGTATAGTAATTATCCACTTTCACAAAAGGTCTGGGTCCTATAGGAATTATAAAGCCATTGTCAAAAGCCTAATGAAGCGGTGCTTTTATACGTTCCTGCAAATATATAGGAAATATGGAAATGATAACATTTCTTTACGACATTCTTCCTGTATATATTTGCAGCAAATGTAGTATGAATCCTACAATAATTTTAAACGTATCAGAGCCCATTTAAACTATTTCAAAGTGGTGTGAAAAAAGTAGAAAGACCTGGAATACATTTTTCTTTCTAAAATTTTCAAGATTAGTAACTTTCAATTTACTCCTTTAATGATTAAAGAGATACTTTCCTACCAACATGGCGGATGCAAGTCTCCATGAGAGCAACACACTACGCGTTCTTTATCAACCGGCCTGAAGTGGAACGAATATATCGAATATACAGCTGCAGCTTCTGCTAAGAAGTTTGGGTCTTTGTGTTGGGCAATAAAGTTTTTCTCTCCAGAATCCATCTTTGCACAGTTATAAATCTACGATTCATCCGTACATTGAATACTATTGCCATATCTAGTCGACTGCTCCTGCTGTTCACCTCGATATTCTCGGCAATATCCAAAGATGAATCTGTAATGTTATCAGACCTGACTTGGCAGGTCAAGTTTAATCCCTTTTCTCACCAACGTTTCCTGGCTTCCTTCTGTCGTTTTCATGGAAACTAATTTCACGAGCTTTTCTCCCTGGTTCCTTCATCATATGATTTTGAGCGTGCTACTAGATTAGCGCCTAGGTTCCATACTTGTACCGTAGAATAAGTTAAATGTAAGCGCCACTTCTACTCCAACAGCTTATTTTCTCGTACTTCCCATCTGTAGTGGTCTCTTCTATTTATTGCTTCCCGGATAATTACAATCTCAAACAATTTAAATGCAGCGTCAGTTGCTATCTATCTTCTTGAATACCATTCATCAATACACCCTGCACTTTGAATTCCTTTCTTCAATACCCCCTGTACCTACTCTTTTATCACACTATAACTCCCTGCCGTATCGCCTTGATTGGGGTGAAATGATTAAAACATTAAATCTACCAAAAGTATGGATATATAAATACAAATTCCTTTTGAATTAGGAAATTATTCTTTTATTTTTTATTCAAAAAATCTCTTTGTTTGATGGAAAAACCTTTTAATTTCACTTAAGCATTGAATAAAATTATGCACTTGTACTGTAATTGCAACATGACATATGATCGGAAATGTTGGTTTGTTGTCTGCTTCAAAAGCAGTGATCTATATGCAAACACCTGCATCTAAACCATTTTAATGCTCCAATTTCTATTTGGCAGGCTATTTGTTAAAGTAATGCAGCAAAATAGAACATTATCGTGGATCTTCCGATAAAATAATTATGTTAAATAGCTTCGATTAGAAGAATAAACCAATTTAAAGTCTGTTTCATATTAGTATAGTTAGAGCTCGCAATTCCGATTGATATTTTGTAACAAATATTATAAAGAAATAATATTATATCAAAATTGACAAAGTAAAATTTCTTTATTGCTGTATCAAATAATGATACCCATGAAATAATGTTACTTTCGAAAAATAGATTTATTATTCTTATTCATATACAAATACTTTCTTGAAAAATTCGCGGATATCATTATTTTATTCAACGATCATGAACTGACTGGCTTATCAAACATTTTAGGCTATTTATAATCACAACATATTTATTGATGACAATAATGATTTTCAAACAGAAGTCTGAATATTTTAACCGATACATGGGTGTATAAAATTGTGAATTCATACCTTTCCCAAGGGCATTTGTGCCTAAGAGAACGTAATGAACTCGACGAGATGTCGAACTTAGCATTCTAAATTTTCATTCTAAGCACGTAGCTCTTCATACATCCAACGTTAAAGGACCTGCTACTGCCAAGCAGTCACTCATCTAGGTACTGACCAGGCTCGACGTTGCTTAAGTTCTGCTATCAAATGAGAATTAGTGCTTAAAGTGATATGGCCGTAAACCAATGCTTTTTAACGGTTTCATTTATTTTTTTTTATTATGCACGTTATATTATCCTTTCTTTTTTTTTTTGCATATATGTTAAAACATTAATGTATTTTTTTTTTAATCATTTCACCCCGAGCAAGGCGGAAACGCCACTGATGTGCAGGGGATTACATAAATGTATAAAGATTAATTAGAAAAGAGTGAGGAGTACAAGCTAGTTAGAAAGGAACAATAGAAAGCTGAGAAAGCAGGTGCGATGACAGATACATAGGTGGAGAGAAAGGGAAGGTTATACAGGGGAGGGGAGAGAGGTAGAGGCCAGTGGTTAGTAGATGAGTATTAACTTTGCATTTAAATTTCTGGAGGTTGTAGCCGTCAGGAAAGCAAGAATACGGGAGTGAGTTCCACAGGCGGGAAGTGCGAGAGAGGAAGCTGCAGGAGTAGAATTGTCGTCTGCATTTGGCTAACCTGACTGTGAATGGGTGGGACCCAGTTGCCAGTCTGGTTGCACGGGTAAACACCTGTTGAGGAGGCATCAGTGACTTAAGCTCATCCGAGCAGAAGCCATGAAAGTATTTATAGAAGAGACAGAGGGAGGCCACATTTCGACGATGCTGTTGATTTTAGATGGACTTAATTTAAATTGAATCGAACTTTATATATAGTCAGAGTTTAGTTAATTACAGAGTCGTTTCTCTTACTGATTACTTCTTTTTTTTTGTAAATAATTGTAATATATTTTAAATAACTAGGAAGAGATTTAATGTTGAGGTTAGTGGCTTCCTTTGGTGACTTTTAAACGGGTATTGATAAAATGCGAAATTAAACACTGAATACGGATCCAAGGATTCTGCTAAAAACGAAGAAATGTCGTCTTGGCTGCTCATTAAGCTGTTCTCTTAAATTACGTTTCAGTTTGTTTCTTTCTTCGGTGCTGTCTTTCTATCTTCTTTAGAAAGCGAAGTTCAGACGAGCATTAATTGCTGTCATCGCTTCTTCATTGCGATTGTTCTGCTCCGTACTGATTACAGAGTCTAAGTGTTAAAACGTGGTTTTAATGGTTATAAACGCAACCTTCGCTACATTCTAATGAGGATCAGTTGAGTGTCAATAATGACGTAAAATAGGTGTAGTTCTTTTGATTAAACCAAAATAAAAAATTGATATTCGTATATATTTATGAAGATATTCATACATTTTTCGTCTTTTTTTTTTTCATTTGTAATCAAGTATTAACAATGGTTCATAATAATGCAAGCAACTTATCTTAGCGTACGACAGAGCTGCAGGAGTTAAGAGTTAGCGGTGCCAATTCACGTGGGAAAAACTCTCCTATCATAAATATTTTACGTATTTCTAAATGAAAAACGCAACAGTCTCATCTCGTAAAGCAACTTCAGATAGAAAGTTAAGAGAGGATGGTGAAATATGAACATCGACAGGGAAAGAGTTGAGAGCGAATGAAGAAGCGATTCAATCTCCAGTATGACCTGTGCGGGACCGTGGCTATAGATTCTCACATCTGCAACTGATCCTGGGGGTTTCTCAGAATTTGACAGCTCATAAAGTAAGGTCGTCTTGTTCAATTTTTTCAAGTAGATTTACGGCATATCGTAAACCATACATTTTTTTTTTTGTTAACTGAGACGGATTATGTTAAATGTCTGCATCACAATAAATAATGAAACCAAAGAATATTTAGAGTTGAACAACCCTTTTTTTCTTATAATTTTATGGTTCTTCTTCTTCTTCTTCTTCTTCTTCTATGGACCTTGTTTTTTCAGAACGTAGGCGATTATGGCCTGCTACATCTCCCCATTCCTGGTGGCACTTAGCATGCTTTCTTCTGTTACACCACGCAAAGCCCGTTTCTGCCATTCACCTGCCCAGACCGGTCAAGTATGTTGGACGCTGCTTTCCCCTGTTTCTCTTTCTCTCTAGCTGGCCTGTTAGTATCGAATTCTCTAAGCCGTCTTTCCTCACTGCATGTCCCATGAACTTTAGCTGTCTCTTCTTGATACTCAGTATCAATTTCCTTTTCGTTACCATCCTTTTCAAAACTTCATCATGGCTCACGTGCACGATCCCTGATATCCGCAGCATTCTTCTGTAGAACCACATTTTAGTTGCTTCAATTCTGATAAAAAAAAAAAAAGAAAAGTATAGTGACGCTTGTAGTGAAGTTATTACAAAGATATGATACTGCGGTGTCGTGACTGTGTGTTCTCTTATGCACCGACTAGGTGATCCATAGACTTTTCAGCCGGTAAACGTACCATCTGTTTCATCCCTCCATGCGTGTTCAGTAAAAAGAAAATTTTCCTTTCCCTTAACAGCGTTGTAATAATCTTACGTCTATCTAAAGTTACTAAAATAGTTCCAGTGTCTGAAAACAAGATATCCCTAATGCGAAAACGTGACATAAGATCCAGAATTTGATTCTACTAATAATGTAAATCTAAATTTTATACGTTATATACACTTGAGCGATCATGTCTTGAAAGTAACATGAGTGACTAGGCAATAGATTTTTCCGGAGTCTGTTGCCATTACGTTTTAGGATAGAGTGGTTGCTAACCAAGGCTATAGAACCCTATATGTTCCATTATTTAACCTAAACCTAGAAGGATAACAGGCGGAACAATACCTTTCCCAAGGGTATTTGCGCGGAAGTCAATGCAAGAAATTTAACTAGAATTCAAATTCGGCGCATCTGATTTCTCGTCCGAAGCTAATATCTACTGCACCACAACGAAAATCAGCGACAGAACGCATATCTATTCAGTAGAAAACACAAAGAAGAATACAGTACAAAATACAGTACAAATATAGTACAGTACAAAATACAACGAAGAATACAGTACAAATACAGTACAGTACAAAATACAAAGAATTCAGGACAAATACAGTACAGTACAAAACATAAAAAGAATACAGTATAAAACACAAACAACTTAATGCTGACTTCTCTTAACGATCTCTAGGTGGCTTTGCATAAAGAGATAGGAAATAAAATCTCTATCTATCTATCTATCTATCTATCTATCTATCTATCTATCTATCTATCTATCTATCTATCTATCGTTTTCCTCTTTTGATGTAGAGACAAAATTCTTTCGTTTCCTTTCCAGGAAATCTTATAGTCGCACGGCCAACCGAATTTTAGTTTCAACCAAACCACGTGGCACACATACACTACAACTCGCCCTACAAATACCAATTCTCTTCTTTTCTGGATTATTTTTGTTTCATTTTTTAAACGTGTAATGATGAGTTCATTCTAACTTATCACTTCTTCGACCTAACATAAAAAAAAAGAAACTGTTAATCCTTTCAAAATAAAGTTAGGTGAATTTGACAGAGGATCTGGTGAACTTTAGATATGCTGGGTTCACTCCATCATAATAAAAGAAAAAAAAAATGAAAACAGCGTGGCATCCTCGATGGTTCTGTTTCAACCATTCATTTATGGATTCTAATTAAGATCTATAATTGGCTTTTTCTCTCATCGATCTCTGCTCGATGAAACGCTTCTTCATGACTTTTTCATCTGCTTTAATTAATTTCTGTTAATGCTAAAAGCTTCTGAAATGGTGCTTTCATGCGCAAACGGGGAACTCGTCATATAACCTCTGCAAAATTTCCTAATGCCAGTTCGATTTCTTCTTCCATCAATGTTTATTTGTTTTCCTTTGCTGTTTTGACATCTTTTTATTGATATATACATCATTAATTCCATTTAGAACATTTCATTTGCTTCTATTTTATTAATTCTTTAGGTTCTTCTTTCATTTCCTATCTTTTCGTTCTATTTCGTTTGCTTTCCAAATAAAAGGAGGATTTGTCAACTCACGAAATCAGGGAAATGTTTAACCGAAGTATCGTTTAGCAATAGGGATTTGGAAATTTCTGAAGCTTATCCTAGATTTATTCAGACATGTAACATTTAATCAAAAAGAATGCCGAATATGTATCCCTCTGATAATTATTCATTTTTCCTATACGCCGGTAACAGTTATTTTGTTAACCAATCATAATTGTTAAATTATTGATTAAAAATAAGATACTTTTACGATATTTTCTAAACTCGTTCTTCCAAACGTTATATTTTTTTTCTGCTCTACATATGTTTTACAAACTTTCAGGAAATTGACATTTTAAAACACCTGTAATATATATTAAATGGTTGTCCCAAATTGTAAGGTCTAATGAAATTGACGAATAACTTAAAATCGGATAACTTTTTTTTTCTTCTAAAATACATTGTCTCATTTGTCTTTTGAACAAGAGTAAAGTTTTCTTCATTTTTTCCGGTTTAACACTGGGATCCCGGTTCCTCCTAAAATCGTTTTTCTCCTAGTGGTCTCTTTCTACTTATATTATCGCCTTAACTGAGATGAATTGATTAAAAACAACCATGTTTATGAATGATTGACTTTAGCATAGAAAAATGCGGGTGGTGCAATGGATAACTGTTCCTAATGAGAAATCGGAGGCCTGTGTTTGAATTCTCCTCGTTTTCTTTATTTCAACTTACACATAAATACCGCTGGGAAATTTATGAATACAACTCTACACTGCGTGCCAGAATTATATGCAAATCGATGTTTTTGTTCAAACTCCAACAGTTTTTAATAAAAATTAAAGAAACTTGGCACCTTATATGACAATACTAACACATGTACAGATCTAAAATTCTAAGCTAATCTGTGCAATAGTAAACAAATGACAGCCATTTTGGTGACTTGCAGCCTGTTTCAGCGTGCGAACTTTATATGCAAATCATTGCTAAAGTGTTAACCCTCTAGGGCCATTCGTATCATATTTGATACAGTATGAAAACAAGCCTTGAAAGAAATATTTTCCTGAAAAATTTTTTAAGAGAAATATTTTATAAATTTCAAATTAAAGCAGTACTGACTGCTCAGTCAATGAATACCAAATGTTTCCTTATAGGGAAATACCAAATGTTTCCTTATAGGGAAATACTGTATCAATATGATACGAATGGCCCTAGAGGGTTAAGTAGTAATTAGTGGGGGATCTGTTTATTACTTCATAACAATATATAACTGATCCCCCACTTTATGACAAGTAGAAGCCTTAATCATATTATATTATTAACCCTCTAGGGCCATTCGTATCATATTTGATACAGTATGAAAACAAGCCTTGAAAGAAATATTTTCCTGAAAAATTTTTTAAGAGAAATATTTTATAAATTTCAAATTAAAGCAGTACTGACTGCTCAGTCAATGAATACCAAATGTTTCCTTATAGGGAAATACCAAATGTTTCCTTATAGGGAAATACTGTATCAATATGATACGAATGGCCCTAGAGGGTTAAGTAGTAATTAGTGGGGGATCTGTTTATTACTTCATAACAATATATAACTGATCCCCCACTTTATGACAAGTAGAAGCCTTAATCATATTATATTATTAACCCTCTAGGGCCATTCGTATCATATTTGATACAGTATGAAAACAAGCCTTGAAAGAAATATTTTCCTGAAAAATTTTTTAAGAGAAATATTTTATAAATTTCAAATTAAAGCAGTACTGACTGCTCAGTCAATGAATACCAAATGTTTCCTTATAGGGAAATACCAAATGTTTCCTTATAGGGAAATACTGTATCAAATATGATACGAATGGCCCTAGAGGGTTAAGTAGTAATTAGTGGGGGATCTGTTTATTACTTCATAACAATATATAACTGATCCCCCACTTTATGACAAGTAGAAGCCTTAATCATATTATATTATTAACCCTCTAGGGCCATTCGTATCATATTTGATACAGTATGAAAATAAGCCTTGAAAGAAATATTTTCCTGAAAAATTTTTTAAGAGAAATATTTTATAAATTTCAAATTAAAGCAGTACTGACTGCTCAGTCAATGAATACCAAATGTTTCCTTATAGGGAAATACCAAATGTTTCCTTATAGGGAAATACTGTATCAAATATGATACGAATGGCCCTAGAGGGTTAAGTAGTAATTAGTGGGGGATCTGTTTATTACTTCATAACAATATATAACTGATCCCCCACTTTATGACAAGTAGAAGCCTTAATCATATTATATTATTAACCCTCTAGGGCCATTCGTATCATATTTGATACAGTATGAAAACAAGCCTTGAAAGAAATATTTTCCTGAAAAATTTTTTAAGAGAAATATTTTATAAATTTCAAATGAAAGCAGTACTGACTGCTCAGTCAATGAATACCAAATGTTTCCTTATAGGGAAATACCAAATGTTTCCTTATAGGGAAATACTGTATCAAATATGATACGAATGGCCCTAGATGGTTAAATATGGTGAAGTGGTGACAGAAAATTAGAACATTGATTATTTTAGGTATATGTAATTTGAGAACAACAATAATGCAGAACAAACATCTTCGATATGGTTTCATAGTACAATCAATATTGTATATAATTGCCATTTTTATTAATAAGAGAAAAATACCTTTGATCCATTGAAGAGCTCAAACTTTTCATTTCATCTGATGAAACTTCTTTGGCAGCAGTCAGAATGGCATTCCAGTGGTCATCTTTGGAGGTGTATTGCCTTCCTCCGGAGTAATCTTTCTTTTCAAGATGCTCCACAGATTTTCGATTGGATTTAATCCTGGAGAACAGGCTAGCCATTGCATTATTTTCCCATGTCTGGCAAAAACACTCTCCAAATATTCAGTGGTTATCTTTGCAGCATAAGACGGTGCATTATCATACATGAATACCATTTTTTTCCGGAATGACAAATACTTCTTCTTGTGCCAGGATTCGAGGTTCCCTTAACGAAGTCAATGTAGTGTTTGGCGGTCATTTTCACTCTATTTGCGACTCTGAATGGTCCTACCAGCTTATTACCAATGATTGCAGCCCAACACATCACACCACCACCTCCTTGTTGATGCCTGATCTGGTGGGGAATTGGATCCTCATTACAGTACCATTCTTTCCTCCACTCATCGGATTCATCTAGGTGAACAAAACAGTTTAAAAATTTACCTTCATGTGATTTCTTGCCTACTCCATCCTCTTTTTCTTGTGGATATCCTTTAATGGAGGGAGAATCTCTGGCTTTCCACATTTTGCAACCGTCCTCAGGATACGGCATCGAGTTGATTTTGGCACATCAGGAACGCCAGCATTTTCAAAAACTCTTTTGCTAGTTTCAAGAGGGTTACGGTGGACTTCTCTCTTGATCCTACTTATGGCTCGATGCAACACAAGTGCTTTCGTATGAATTCTTCCTTTGTCAGAACGCCTGTTGTAACAAACTTTTTAATTGGACGATGATCACGGGCAAATTATTTGGCTATTTCTAAGGTAGATATCTTATTACAAACCCTTTGGACAATTTTAAACTTCTCAGCTTGACTCAAAGCACCTTTACGTCCCATCTGGCATATAAAGTTCGCACGCAGAAACAGGCTGCAAGTCACCAAAGTGGCTGCCATTTGTTTACTATTGCACAGATTAGCTTAGAATTTTAGATCTCCACATGTGTTAGTGTTGCCATATAACGTGCCAAGTTTCACTAATTTTTATTAAAAACTGTCGGAGTTAGAACAACAAAAATCGATTTGCATATAATTCTGGCACGCAGTGTAGCTATAGATTAAATAGAAAGAGTTCTATATTTATCTATATTTCTGAGATGAAGTATTGTAAATATTAATATTATTTACATTGTTCAGTCTGTTTGTCTTCATCTTTTTTGCTATATTCACAACGTTTCAGACGTTGTCCCCCCCCCCCGATCTTCTTCAGGTGAAGGGAATTTCGAACTGAACACTTTATTTCGTTTACTGTCCTCACGGACACCTGGCCTAGTGGATAAAACAGTTGTATGTTTGGATCTAGTGGCTTGACCCAAAGAGTGATGAGTTCAATACCTGGTTACAGCGGAGATGAACAAAAAACTTACAGAGCTCAGTTAAAGGAAGGTAACTGATACTGAGACATCTAGAAGAGGCATGACTCATGGAACTAGAAGAATCTACCCTGTTGAACGAAATAAAGGGTTCAGTTCGAAATTCCAATCACTTGAATAAGGTCGAGTGTACAATGACCGAAACGTCGTGAAAATGCTAACAAAGATGTGACAATAGTCTGATCAATGTAAATAGTGTAAGATTTGTATTTGGAAAAAATCGTTTTTATTCTAAAAAATGTTAATGCAATATTCACCCGCAAAAGAAAAAATATTTTTATGATTCCAAATAGATTTCTGCTTTAAATAAACAACAAAGTGTTGATAAACTATAAAAACAAATACACAAACCAGAAATTTATAGTCAGTAGTTGCTTCTTTTGTTTATCTCTCAATCGTAATTTTTTTCGTTTCATTTTATTAAAATGTATTCACCTTGAAGTGAAAATCACAGTTGATTTTTAGACACGCACTCTTTATATATAATTAAGTTTTTTGAGTGCTTATCATAATCGAAATATGTATGGCCAAATGGTTAGAACGCTTGCTTTCTGACCATAAAGCCCGAGTTCTAATCACACCATGGTTGATTTGTTATCGGTCGTGATGAGGCTATCCCAGAATGAGACAGATTTGGAAATTGCTTGAAAATCATACCACGGTGTTACCCAAGCCTTGTGAGAGAATTTGGATAGACGACTGAGAAGGTCATCATGACTGAGGGTTTGAGTATCCTGGCCTTGTTCAGTTGTTGTTCACGCTGGATAACACGCTCTCTCCCAGAAACTGTAACTAATGTCCGCTTCACATAGTTGCAGTATAAACCAGGTGGGTTCTGTGAATTTTGAACAAACACAATAATGCCTGAGCATGCACCTGCAATATCTGCTAGTCGCCGTTTTCGACAGGCATCCTTGGATACGAGTGAACGGAATTTTCATCGCTTAATATGAATATTTTAGAAAACGGCGGCAATCATTCCCGTTGTATAACTTTCATTATACTTAATTAATGTATTGTATCGATCAACTTCAGCTGCACTATCAGGTTGTGGAACCTTGATCTACTTAGAAATATCGAGTGTTACAAAATTTTCACACATATTCAGCCATATTGTCACCTCCGCAAAAAGCAATGATATTGTTCATTAAAATGTAGTCGCTTTTTTCTTCTTTATTTGAAGTGCTGTGTCCCTCCATATCTCTGTCCCTCGTAGCTCCTAATATATTTTGTTTTACTATTTATCCCAAACCCCGCTCTTTCATCCATTTGCACAAGCTCATCAAGTATGCCACGTGCTATTTTCTTCTGTCCCTCTTTCTCTCTATCCACCGTGCGTATCAGATTCTCCAAATTCCCTTCCTCATTACGTGTCCCAGAGACTTCAACTGTCTCTTCCTGGTGTTAAGTATATGTTTTCTTTTCATTCTGTCCCAAACCTCATTGCTGCTTATATTTTCGTCAATGGTATCCTCATTATCCTTCTGTAGAGGTAAATATTTGTCAATTCGAGTTTTCATCTTTGAGGAGATTATTTCCTGCCATACAGGCGGGTAGATATCACGTAATAGTTCAGTATTCTTTTCGTCGTTTCAAATGAAACTATTCAGTCTCTGCTTAACTTTTGGAATGCGTCTTTGGCCAACCCAGTATTGCTTCGGATCTCAGTGTCGAACATTTTACCCTTAGTTACAATACCTTCCAGGTATTTAAATTTGTGTATCTGTTTCATTTTAGTATCCCCGAAATTGCATTTGGGCTCATCCATTTACTGATGATATAGTTTTCTTGGATTTTACGCTTAGCGCTTTCTTTTCGTTTCCCTTCGTTACATACCTATGGAGAAATTGTAGTTTTCTTTTTAGGTCTGCTATCAGCACTGTGTCATCTTATACATTTAATATTGCAAGCACCAATGATGTATCCTGACAGAATTTTTAGTCCTCTCGGAATTGCATAGCTGTTTTACCTTTCTTAATAAGTATATCTAAACTTATTTTTCAATGTAACTTTGTCTCTGTGTGTATGTGTGTGTGTGTGTGTGTGTGTCTTTGTGTCCGTTACCTATAGACTCCGAAACGCCTGAACCGATTTTCTTGAAAATTTACACAGTTGTACTATAAGCATCTGCGAATGTTTTTAGCTAGGTTCTGCGTCGAGGTACCCCCGTTAAATATCGAAAATTGACAATCGAAAAAATCGGGTTATAGAAGGAGTGGTCCGATTTTAATCAAATTTGATACACTCATAGACAAAGACATAAGAAAAGATATTCAGAAGTTTCAAGGTTGCAGTTCTTACAATAGTGCAGAAAATCGATAATATATATATATATATATATATATATATATATATATATATATTATCGACTGGAGTCGATTGGAAAGTTTATAGGCCAAACAAGATATAAATATAAGTAGACTCAGTCGACTAAAAAACAAACAATTGGTGTGTCTAATTACATTTATATAGGGATCTACAAAAAAAAAAAGCCATACCTAAGATTTAAAATGAATTTTAAAAACAGTGATGAAAATGTTTTCTTGAAGCTGTTATTTTCGTTTTAATTTGAAGCTATTAATTAAATTTAATATATCAAATAAACAGAATATGATGCTGTATTTTCAAATAAATTTAGTTTGAGGAGAAGGCATTCTTTTCTTTAAAATTGTCCCAAATCGGTAAATTTAGTCACACTGTAATTCTCCTTATTAAAAAAAATTGAAAAAGAAAATAACGCTTAAAACTGATTCGAAACAATTATTACTTACTTTCAGTTTAAAATATCACAGAAAGGCATTTTTAACACGGCAGTACGCTATATTATAAAGAGTTCACAGCTCACTTGACAGCGGGAAGTATGAATTTTTCTACGGGAAACATATATGTAAAAATGAGAGAGAGAGAGAATGAGCAATACTGATAAAGTAGACATGCATAAAGAAATATTAGAACTGACAAGACAATGAACATGCTCATCAACAGGAAGTATAAAATCCAAGGATGGAACGATCACATTAAAGGAAGAGGAAATACTTCATCGATGGGAAGAATATATAAAAGATCATTTCCACAATAAGAGAGATGACGAACTAGAAATAGTAATGTTTGAAGTGGAAACTGCAATTGCCAACTTGAATAGAAACAAAGCAGCGGGATCAAACGGCATTGTAATAGACATGCTGACAGTCCTGGATGAATTCGGCGTAGAGAAAATTAGAGAAAAAATAAATGAAATCTAAAACAGTCGTGTAATACCGGACGACATAAGCAGGTCAATTTTCATAGCACTGCCTAAGAAGCCAGGTGCAAACGAATGCGAAATCTACAGAATAATCAGTTTGATGAGCAGCATAAAGAAACCTGATAAATAAAGCGCGAAGCAGAATCAGTCTAGAGATAAGACTAGAACAGTGCGGTTTTGTCAAAGACCTTGGAACAAGGAACGTGATATTTATGATTAGAATGCTATTAGAAAGAGCAATATGCTTTATAGATTATGCAAAATCATTTGACAAAGTACGCTAAAAGTTATGCCAGGTTTCGTCATCGGAGGCCACAATCTGAACAAGATAAGGTACTATAAAGTGCCTGCCTTCTTCTAAAGGGGTAGGCACTTTATATATATATATACAGCATAATGATGATCCACGTATACTGTCTTAATATGTATAAGAAAAACTACTAAAAAGTTATAAGTTTAAAAATGTATTTTTGACAGTATTTATTTATTTCTATTATTATATATATATAGCTGATATTTCAGACCGACCTCGGCCTTTCATCAGAAACAAATGATTTTAAAATTTAAACTAGAAGCGTCCGTCGAGAGAGCGTTCGTCGAGAGATGTTTACATCACGTGGCGTAGAAAGCGATAGAGTTTTTTAATATTTATAAACGTAAACCTATCTCGAATAATACATTTAAGTGTTGTTTTAAAGAAATTTTTTAAGTGTATCTAAAAATTGTTTAACTATTGAAATATTTAAAAAGATTCAAAACACTTAAGTCCCTATTTAACCCATGCCTATATGTATTTAATTTTAAAATCCAGTATTTTTCGGTCTGATATATATCTATATATATAATAATAGAAATAAATAATTACTGTCCAAAAATACATTTTTAAACTTACAAATTTTCAGTAGTTTTTCCTCTATATATATATATATATATATATATATATATATATATCGGACTCTAATCGTACAGATGAGCTGTGATAAAGCGAAACAGATCTGTCTGTCTGTGGATGACTATATATATATATATATATATATATATATATATATATATATATATATATTATCGTTCTTAATATTAGGTATCAATGTTAGTATTTCAAAAGTTGCCACGTTTATACTGTCAAACAAAAAAACATCAAAATTCTTTGTAAAATACTACCAGTTGCTGAAATTGAACTAACTTTTTTAATTTATTATTAGTAAACATAATTTTTATTTGATAACAATGTCATCTAACCGGCATAAGTTAAATACGGAATTTAAAAGATTTAAAACTTTATAAATCATTCAAATTAAATTTTTAAAGGATGAAAACAATTTTTGTAAAAATTTATCATTCCTCGAATTCTTTTTTTTTCTTAAGACAGCAGTGTTCATAGTATATCTTATTTATAAAAGCAATTAGAATTCTAATTAAATTATATCTTAGTTTTACTGTATTTTTTATTATATGATTCAAAGCAGATTTTCAGTGTCTGGCGATTCTGTTTTACAAAATTGAATTGAATTCTCCAAGGACTTCTCGTTTTAGCTAATATAAAGATTTATCGGAACAAAATTTAATTTCTCGAACATAAAATTAAATAAGTGGTGGATAACAGATTTAAAAATTAATTTTACTAAAATGAACTATTAATTTCATTAATTTGTGAATAAATCCTGGAAGTCTCATTAAAACCCAACAATTATTTGATTTTTGCCAGGATTCCCAGTTTAACGTGTTTTTTACTGCAAAAGACGCTAAAAATTCTTATCCTAATTTACGGTCATCCGCTGAAGCAAGAAAGATAAAGCAAAATATTGATTCTAAAAACTTTTAAATAATATAATTTAATAATAAAATTTAATTGATCTTCTTTTTTATAATAATAAAAATTTTGTTGATAAAATATTGTGACATTTTTTAATCATGTGTACACTTATTAGCGAATCTTTGGGGACACCTACATTTATATCTTGGTCAGCTCATGGACTTTTCAGATGATCCTTGAATATTTCCCAGGAATCCATAGCGATTCACAAATTGGACAGGAAACAGGAAGCTATGATGATCACCCGCCTCATAAAGCAATATTCATTTTGTTATAACACTTTAAACAAATGCTTTTTATATCACCCATCATTGTTAATATAAACAGATATTCAAACTGAATAAATGCAAAATATATTTATAGTGGCGAAAACAAAGCTGATGTTTTAAATGAAATCGTTTCAATACCTATTCTTTCTTACTTTTGTTTCCATTTTATTCAACTCATACGGCGGACAAGTTTTTTGCATATTTTCTGGCAACTGGGGAACTTTTCTAAAATGTTTATTTTTATTATTATGATTATTATTATACAAAAACCTTGAGAAATAATCTATTTTCTTTTTTATCGTTTTTATTACGGAAACCATTCCGATTTTCATTTTGTTATCTTTAAATAATATTATTTTGCTTTCTCTTGAAGGATGCAAGATGAATAACTACACAATAAAAGCAACTTCATTCACTTTTGAGATTCTGCATAATACATCGTAAAAAATTTACATAATATGGATGAAATAATATTTGGTGATGTTTCTTTTGAATACGCACAGACACGTGCACAAAGACATACACATACACAAACACACACACACATATGCTACTTACTGTCATAAGGTAAACATATGTACTCGATACATGTGTTTGAGTAGACAACATTTTTTTATAAACATTGAAATTAAAATGATTTACAATATTCGGACTGTTGTCCTCGTTTTTATTATTTTTTTCAGTTCAAACATGGCAGTACTGCAAATAGTGCGCAAGAGGCTACATAGAAGGAGAGTGAATGATTGTATAGGAGAGACAAGACAAATAGGAACCGAAGAGGAACCGCTTACAGGGAGTTTCGGATAATGGGCAAGAGAAGGATGGAAATATTGGTGTAAAAAGAGTTCCGTGAGTGTATAGTAAAAAATGAAGAACAACAAGATTCAAGAGGTGTTGGGAAAAGAATAAGAAACATATGGGCGTCACAGGGATAAGAGATAGCGATTGACGTTGCATTTAAACTCTTGAAGATTTGCTATCAGGAAAGCAAGTATACGGAAGGTAGATCCACAAGCGGAAATTGCGAGAAAAGGTGATGAGGGAGTAGAAGTCCCGGCTGCATTTTGTTTTTTCATTAACCCTCTAGGGCCATTCGTATCATATTTGATACATTATTTCCCTATAAGGAAACATTTTGTATTTCCCTATAAGGAAACATTTGGTATTCATTGACTGAGCAGTCAGTACTGCTTTCATTTGAAATTTATGAAATATTTCTCTTAAAAAATTTTTCAGGAAAATATTTCTTTCAAGGCTTGTTTTCATACTGTATCAAATATGATACGAATGGCCCTAGAGGGTTAAAAGGGTAGGAACTAGTTGCCAGTCATGTTGCTCGAGTAAATTCTTGTAGAGGGGGCGCCAGAGAGCTAAGCTCGTCGGAGAAGAAGCTATGAAGATACTTGTTGAAGAGACAAAGGGAAGCCACATCCTGTCGGTAAGAAAGTGGCTGGAGTCGAGCTGCCGTGTCGGGATCGATTGCATTGCAGATTCTTTTCTGGAATCTGTCGAGAAAACCGACACGAATAAACGGAGCGCCTGTCCAGATATGACAACAGTATTCTTATCGAGTTTTTCAGCCAATTGAAATGGTGAGCACGAGAATCACCGAACTCAAATATGTTAGCAAAAAAGTGGGAGGAAGTAGTCTTAACTATATTGTCAGAGATACTGTCTAGCAGAGAGCAGTATTGAGAGGAAGGGAACGGTTCAAAAAGAAAAGATAGACAACCAATTTTAGTCGTGAAAGACGGCGATACATGTATGAGAGTTCAGGAGATTCGATAGAAGTCACCGTAGCTAGAGGGAGGTTTTCACTGACGTAACTCCAAAATCATACATATGGACAGTGGAGTTTTTTCTTAAGAAGAGATGGTAGCCAGGAGGGGATTGAAGGGTTAAGATTTGTTTCACAAAGCGCGGTGATGTCAGGGGAATTTCGTGGAGGAAATATTTCAAGCTGCAAAAGTTGGTACGCATACCACGTATGTTTATGAAGGAAATGTTGAGTGATTTAGCTGATACGAAGTTTCGGCCGTTATACGCTCCGGCTTTCTTCAGATGCTAAAAATTTTATTTCGATAACAGGCATTTCCATCCCATGTGCGATGCTACGGCAGATTCCTTAAATACAACAGTAATACGGGATGCGAGAGAAAACTATTAACTTCAAAGATTGCAATATGAGCTCATGTAAAATGGTTACTGAGATATAAGGTTTATACAACCCAAGGACACATAACCAAGTAGATATAGATGTTGGTTAGTTCCAGCGATTTGACACAAAGAGTTGTGAGTTCAATATCTAGCTACAGCAGTGAATAGAGATTTAAGTTAAATGAAAATATGGTATCCGGAATTGTCACTGCACATTGAAAGACAAGTATATATCCCAGTGATGTAAATAAAAGATTTGGTTAAAATTCCTAGCATTCTTTCTGCATTATTTTCGCATACATACACTTACATTAAAATAAGCATCTATTGCTTTTATTACTCTTGGCGCATTCACATATTAACAAGCATAAGTTTTTGTACATTTAAAAATGATCATCCGCTTTATTTCACGTGACACGTATCTGACCAACCAAATCACACACACACACACACACACACACACACACACACACACACACACACACACATATATATATATATATATATATATATATATATAAATTCACTCATCGTCTCTGTGCGGAAAAAAAACAACAAAGAAACACACAGCCTCGATGAGTGAAGTCATAATGATGTTCTCACGAAACTTCGGAGTAAGTATGAACCTGCTCAGTTAGTGACGCATTCTTCGCACTAAAACTATCGACGCTCTCTCTCCACCCCAATATCGAGCACTTTAAGATAAAAACAATCTGCTTGGCATTATAACTGTTATCAGTAATATATATATATATATATATATATATATATATATATAGTTACTTGCGTGAATCAATCAAAAATTTGCTTTATATAGGCTTGATTTGACTTCGTTTAGACTGCTGATCGTTCGTAGTCGAGAGGTCTAACAATTAGTGGCTTCCCCTATGTGAATAGGGGTCGTAGGTTTGAATCCTGCCGAATGACACACATTTTCGTAGCACAAATTTATCGTAAATAATCAGGCCGCTAGAAATAAATGTATATATAATGTCTAATTATAAACATAATATCTACTTAAATAAGATCATTGGTCAAAAATAATGTTCAAACAAATAATTTCAAACATATATATATATATATATATATATATGTTTGAAATAATATAATAAGATAGATAGATAGATAGATAGATAGATAGATAGATAGATAGGGTTAGTAAAAGTTTGTTATTTAGTTGACTGATGTTACCTTCAGCATTCCATCTTCAGAATTTTGTAGGCGAATCTATGCGTCCACATTTCAGGTGATTTCGTAAGTCATAACATTCTCCCTTTTTTTTATATTGTTGAGGTAAGTAGCTTGTGTGGCGTCTGTGTGTACGTGCGTTCGTGCGTGTACTTCCTGTTTTTTTTGTGTAGTATGTCTGCAATATTCGTTCTTTTTGCTTTGCACTCACATTTTAGCTTTTTCCTCTTTTTTTCCTCTCTTTCTCTCTTTTCCTTTCCCTCTTTTCCTGCGGTATTTTATCGTGTGTTCAGTTTTTGTTACTGTTCTTAGATGTGTCACCGTTTTTTAAGTTTGAATGCTGAATAATTATGTACCAGCGTACATACGCACGCACATACACACATGCCCATCTATCTATCTATCTATCTATCTATCTATCTATCTATCTATCTATCTATCTACATACATACACGTCTATATGTCAGAGATGAGGTAGTATTTACGTATTTACATTATTCGGACTATTGTCTTCATCTTTGTTGCTATGTGTACAACGTTTCGGCTGTTGTACGCTTCGGTCTTCTTCAGGTGCTAAGATTTTGAACTGAAACCTTTAACATCACTGGGATATATGAACTCCATTCACTGTCTATTGACTCTTATGGAATTCATGAGTTATCTCCCTGTAATCCTGTAAGTTGCTTGTTCATTACTGCTGTAGCCTAATATTGTACTTACAACACTTTGGGTCCAGTTACAGGAACTAACTAACGTTTATATCTACTTACTTATTTACTTAGGGTTACTGGACATTAGGTTTATAAGTACCAAAAATTCAGATGTTCTTGTTCTTAGGGAAACATGGCCCAGTGGATGTAATCAAAAATGATAATTAGGTAACAATGGAGTTAAAGATCTAGGTCGCGAAAGGAAGCAGGATGACCTGGTGTCTAGACATGTCATTTTTTAATTTTAGATACAGACTGGGACCATAGATTATTTAAATCAGTAGACAATAATTTTTAACAGCTGGTTGGATTTTAATTTATTTTTATAGTAGAATTAGTGCTGCTGCATGAGTAAAGGAGCTGGAATGTTTAGGTTAGAATTAATTATTTAATCCTAGTTCTTGCGTAAACATCCTAGCTCCTTTACAAGATATATATATATATATATATATATATATATATATATATATACAAATCTACACAAAATACATACATACATACATATATATATATATATATATATATATATATATATATATATATATGTTTGTTTGTATGTATGTATTTTGTGTAGGTTTGTATATTTTTTTCTTCACACTTTATTTTATTGATAGTTCAAGATCATAGAAATATTTTCTAATATTTTTTCAAAGTACTACCTGCAAATTTACACCCTGAAGGTTTTTTTTTATTGTAATGAAATGGGGTTGCTGATTAACTGAGAAAACTAATTTGTTCCATCCCTTCTCTTCCTGCTCGCTACAATCAGTCAAGACGTAAAAGAATACCCGTGACTTTGTGTAAGGGATGTTCAATCTGTCTAAAATCTTCGTTTTCACGATTGCAGTAATTGAAGTTGCGAGGTTGCGTGGTTCTTCATTAGGCGACTGGGATTAATACCAGGTTAGTGCCGTTCTACAATTAACCTTTCTGGGGCTCGTGTGAAATTTAACCATCGTGTAAAGGTAGGTTTCTGCTTTTTGTGGTGTCTTATTTTATATTTTGAACATCTATAATCAGATCTTACTGATCTTACTGGTGTTAATTCTACATTGCTATTAATATATATTTAATATAGCTATTGTTTTGTTAATATAGTATTGTTTAGTATTTTGCTGTTTATGATGTTTATATCGGAATAATGGCACGTTAGTTTCTGTGATAGTCTTTTGGTTATATCGCGTATATTATCTTAGTATATATATATATATATATATATATATATAATGTAACTATTATATATTTATTTTAATTTATTGTTTCGGTTAATCTTCTTTTTTTAATGTATTTTTATTTGGGATTATCTTATATTCTGGCCTTCTTTGTGACTATGGCATACTTGATTTCTTTTTAAATTTGCCTTTAGTTTGGTTTTCTTCCTTTCCGAAATTCATTCCTTGATTTTCTTTAAATTATCTTTCCTTTTCATTTTATGTAGGAAATCAAAGAAGTCATTCATTGCTTTCTATTTACGACAAAGGCATTTCTTCTGTCCTTCAGAAAATAAGCAAAAAAAGATTAAATTTAAAAGCTCTTGAATCTATGCTTCAATTCAATGCAAAGATCGACTGAAGAACAGAATGGAAGATAGTGGATAATGATCCAAATCGACAAATGCTGAGACGGCCACAAAAAAAGGATTCAATGAATACGTTAGGCAGAACAAGGAAAATCCGCTTCGCTTTATCAGCACAAAAAAGAAGGACAACAGGGAGAATTAAGAATTATCAACAGGAATATATACAAATAATCTCTATGTCACAAATGATAATTATCAGTTTCATTTTCTACGTTACCCTCTCCGTTATATGATTATATGAAATACTGTATTATAAAAGTGGTATGAACCCACCATCCTAACAAAGAGGTAGTATTTACAGTATTTACAATATTCGGACTAGTGTCCTCATCTTTGTTGCCATTTTTACGACGTTTCAGCCTTTGTTCGCTCCGGCCTTCTTCACGTGCTAGGAACTTTGAACCAAACTACTTAATACAATCACCGGGGTATACCATTCTCATTCCTTGCGTAGAGCCACTTATGGTAGTCATGAGTTATCTCCCTGTGACACTCTAAGTTACTCGTTCACCGCTTTTATAGCCTGGTATCACAAGTCATAGGAACTAACCAACGTCTATATCCACTGGCCAAAGACGTTGGTAAACATGTAACTTAGAGAGTTAGAGGAAGATAACTCAGGACCACCAAAAGAGGTTCTACACAAGCAATGAGAATAATATACCCCCAGTCATTGGAATAAAGGGTTTGGTTCAAAATTCCTAGCACCTGAAGAACGCAAGAGCGTACAAGGGCGGAATCATTGTACAAATGGCAACAAAGACGAAGACAATAGTCCGAATAATGTAAATAGTGTAAAGCAATATCAAAAAATATCTGACACTGAAAATAAAAAGGTTTAAAAAAGAAACCACTAATGCTTGTCTATAGATGTTTTTTTTTATTTAGTGGTCATAATTCCAATCCTAGGATCTGGTAGTGACACACCATTTCAACAGGAAGGACCCATGGCTGATATAAATCTACTACAATCAATGGACAACTGATGATGACCAGAGGGTACTATAATAACATCTATATCAACTAAGATAAGAACAGTAGGATATTTACAATTACTCATTTCAGAAATGAGATACTAATATATCTATATATATATGGTATGTTTGTTTGAAGTATGTATAGTATTATCATAAACATGTACAATCATCTTAACCAACGTCAAACCAAAATAAAAGAAATCCAATGAAAATATATTCAGACTAATCTAACAGCTGAATTAATTTCTGTCTAATGCATCTAAAATGCACAGTAGCAAAATACAAGCATTCACAAATACTAATGCCAGCAACTCTAGATTAGGCACATAATCCAACCTACCAACTACATAAGATCAAATATAGAAATTAACTTATCTAGACCAAACCTCAGCAGCTCTTCTAAAATAATAACAGATGAAGTTGGAACTAAGCATGATAGCATCATAGAAATAAGTTCTATAAGAACATTTAAAAAGCTTTATGTTCATCGTAATGCATGCGACGACAATTTCAACTTGATAAATTCCAATTCGATCAGGTGAAAAAGCTTCACAAAGACGAAAGTTCATTGAGTATGCAGTAATCTCATAATTCCCAGCAATAAACTTAAATCCAGGACCATGTATAATATCACTTATCCCAAAAGTGAAAATTTAGAAAATTGCATAATGCGGTAAACGATCTACCAGATGCGCGTGTAGTGCGCTTATGTAACTTCCAACAACAATAAACGGCTTTAATATATATATATATATATATATATATATATATATATATATATATATATATATATATATATATATATACAGTCATCCGCAGACAGATCTGTTTTGCTGTATCACAACTCGTCAGTACGGTTAGACTCCGACTGCTTTTAACCCAGGATTGAAAACCAACCGAATTGGCGTCAGTCGGCGATTCTACCTCTGGGCTATGGGCGTTATAGTGCTGATTCTACAGGGAGACCAGAAGAAGTTTGGCTGGAATCTAGGATGTCCCACCACCTTCACTTTTATAATCTTCAAACAGCTTGTGAGTGAAAAAGAGGGCATAAAAAATAAGAACTTCACAACTATGTATGAAACGTTATTTCGTTTAATTTAGTGAAGTAAGATACTTATAGTCAAACTCATTTTTAGGTAGTGTATACCATAGGACATTTTATCTATATATATATATGAAGTTTTAGTCAAGTTCATGATTATATTAAGTCTAAGTATTCGAACTCTTCACCTAGTATCGAGTCTAATTTGACAGCCATCACTGCTAAGAGATTATGTCTTTCGATGCGGTTTTTGTATTTCCGAAATTGCTTTTTCGTTTATTCTTTATGCAGATTCTTCCCATACTTTCCAAATATGATGTCTTCTGATTATGAACAGCGACTTCTAATTCATGTAAGAAATGTTTGACTAGTTGTAAAGAATTCACTACAAAATTAAGGTCTATAGCAAAATATAAAAGAAACGAACGCTTTAACTAAATTATTTTTCGCTTCACTTCAGGACCTGCTATATTAAAAGGAGAAAAAGTCATTTTTCCTCTCCTTCATGCTGTGTTGCTATGTATATGTACATACGTCTTGGGCTGTGTTCATTTCTAACCAAGTTTACATTCATGCGTTACATACTAAAATTTTATTCGGTATAAACTCTTCTTTAAATCTTATTCAGTTGAACCATATTCCTGTTTTTCAGTAATAATTCCACTTATTCAAACTCTATTAGTGAATTGAAAACGTGCTATTTTTCTCTTAATTGTGGCATCTCCCTTACGGTTGGATGGTTAACGAATTATTAAGACGTGCACATCACTTTCAGCAATCTTGAAATCTGTCTATGTATAATTTAGACTCGATTTTGAGCTGACTGAAAATTTCTTTTTCGTTTTGCTTTACCTTCGCGTTAAAATATTTCATGAAGATATCGATTTTGCAGGCATTGCTGGAAATCCAATATGACGTTCGTCCTGATATCAACGATGACCAAGGAACACGTGTATATATATAAATATAGCGTGTAATTTCATTCTACTCGGTTGTGCAGTTGTATGTAGGGTGGTAGTCAGAGTGAAGCACTCGGGAGTTGATTGGCGGGAGTTGTCTCTTTGCATTCTTTCTGGCTGTTCTGCTTTTGAACAAAAACAAAACAAAACAAAAAACAGACAAACAAAAAATCCGATCTGAAATAAGCAAAAATACTTCGAATTTCGTTTAACTGTGCCATCTAATGGTCTGGTATATTTATTCATCGTTTTTGCATTATTATTGCCTTTTGTCCAGCTGTCCTTGACGTCATCACATTTCTCTGCCATTGTTTTATATTTTCCTATCTTGAGAACAGCTGTCCTGACGCATACACACCTATCAAATCATATTTTTGTTTCACGGAAACAATATTCTCTGAGCCACAGAGTCTATTACAATATCCCACCGGTTGGAGATTTTCTTCTCTGGAATAATAAACCACAATCAATTTCTTTTTTAGGTCATCGGATTAGTCCTTTATTTTCTATATGATTTCAATCATGAATGTATATTTAACTTGTGACGTACACTTGTATGTGCCCTTTAAAAGGGTTTTGAGCATTCCAACTCACACGAAGTTTAATATCAGCCTAACTTGGTACCTCCACTCAATTGCCGAAAAACAGCACAGTATGATGTTAAAAGGGGGCAAACAAAGTTTTATCAAAATGTTTATCCTATTATGAAGAGGAAAGATCAAATTCAGTTGTCAATATTTTTTAAACTTTTAAATTTTTTCTAACATGTTCGATATTTCTACTTAATTTTTGTTTGTTTTCCGTCAGCGATTCACGCCATGTTTAAGTAACATGATTATTAAGGAAAATGTAATAATATGCAAGTTGCTTTTGGCATTGACAGACATATGAATTTAAACATTCTTGCAAAAATCAATTATTTATCCGATTTTAATGAAACTTTCAGGATAAATGCTATTATTTATGCAATTATTATTTTAGAAAATCTTAATAAAAATATTTATTTTTACATCTGTTAGCCTCCACTCTAATTAATTGAGTAAAACTTCTAGAAATACTTTATTTATACCAATTTTTTATTAGTTACATGCAGAGCACATGGTGGAGATGTAAATCATGTGATATTTTTTACTTACGAGACCATTTTTCCGAAAATCCGTTCTGAATAGAAAAAATTAAATATGCATTAAAACTACGCTATTTTTAATGTAAACTTTTAATTGATTTTATAAATAATATAATTTTAGGATATCATATTTTGGAGAGGGAAAAAATTTTGATGAACAACGAGTTTTTACAAGAATTGTTTTCATTTTTTTTCTTTGCTAATTAAAATTTCAAACATCTTTTAAATATCTTCCAGTTACTCAGAGTCTTTGGTTATTAATTCATTGAAAAAACTTTATTTGCAAATAAAAAATTCACAAGCTTAATACCAATAATTTAGAATTTTTTTTTAATTTCTAAATTTTTTAAATATATATCAAACCTTTCTGAATAAGAAATACTTTTATTCTAAATTTCATACCATAAACAAGTAATATATGTTTTAAATCAGATTAATTTAACTTTAAATATATTAATTTTCAGAAGTAACGAGTGAGATATATATATATATATATATATATATTATTTTTGCAAGATTTTTAAAATCAAGAATTAACTGTTGTTTAGAAATCAGTCAATCGCTCAAAAAAGGCCGAAAAATTGAAATGAAACAAAAACAATCGCGAAATTTTGGATTCCAATGAATATAATTTGTGTTGAAAATACACCGAAGTATTTTACTTTTTGGATATAGTAGATTTAATCATTTAGCTTCCAATTAGGCTAAAATTAAAGTTTCAAGAAAGTTGCTTTTTTTATTTTTAAAAATTCAATTTAAAACTTAGGTATCGATAATAAAGTGGGGGTACTTAATTTTTGCCATGAAAACAGTTAAGCTTACTAGTAATTAAAAATGATGTCAAATCTATTACTGTTAATTAAGGGAATATAATAATATTAAATCTCTTTTATCCCTAATCCGTGTATTAATATTTTTATTAAGGTTAATCCAATAGATAAATACACATCAATCCAAATATGAAATATTTAATTGGAGAAACTAAAGTAATAAACACCAGATAGAATATATTTGCCAACAATTCTATAAATATTGCAAAAAATAAAATATTCAACCATCTTCCCGACTCAGTGTTTTGCAGACATGCGATTTTGACACAAGGCAATACACGCGAATCATATTAATTATCATATCTCGTCAGAACATTTAGATACCTCAACGTGTTGTAATGGTTAGCAATGCTGTCTAGCTAGATCAGTTACGACTGAATAGAGAGTACGATTCTCACTGGAGATCCCATTCTTCTGACGTTGTGCCATATCTAAGGTATACTTTGAAAATCCCCATATCTCGCCAGAATTTGCGAAATTATGGTTCTCAACAATAACATACCTCTTGTTGGTTTCCTCAATAATTTACTCTTTACCATTCCTCTTTCTCCTCTATCCACCATCCATTCCTCCAAAATCATTTTTTGGCTACCAACTGTTAAATTCTCCTTCTCCTCCTTTCAATATGTATATATAAAGAAAATGAACTTATTTAAGTCGACACGTTTCGTCATCTAATGTAAAGACTTTATAATAAACAATTATTTGTAAACCGTATGAAACATTTAAGAACTTTTAAATTTCATAATGTTCAAGCTTATTTGTTATTCGCAAGTAACCAACCATCTAGATACTGATCAAACTCAATGTTGCTTAACTTCGCAGATCGTACGGAATCTGGTGTTTCAACCAGATAGGGAAAGAAGATGTGGATACATGGCTAGCCCAAAATTCTTATAAGCACTGCAATCCTGTTAACAATTCAGAGCCAGTGTCCATTAAACCACTCATTTACTCAAGCTTACAACACCGGGTATTTCCAAGTAGTCATATACATTCGGTTACTTATCATTTATGCTTCTTGCCAAATGATATAATTTAATGTCTAAACAACGATAAAAAAAAAAGAAGAAAATTTAGTCGTTGATTTTTTTCTATTTATAACATAATTGATCATTATATTATTTTAATTCGAAGTTAATTTATGTAATGTATATTCAAAATAATAAAGATTTTGAATTCAACCGTTGCTTTTCCGTTTGTAATTTTTGTTATAGTCTTGTATGTGGAGTGTGAAAATTTCATCAAAAGACAAAAACCATCGGTTCGACTTTACTCTTCTCTTTATTTATAATATCTTTTTACAGATTGAGTTATATCTAAAACTTTACACACGCATACACAAAGCCGCACAACACACACACACACACACACACACACACACACACACACACACACACACACACACACACATATATATATATATATATATATATGTAGATGTATATATGTATATATATATTGTAATATTAATTATAGTAATAATACCAATAGCAACAGAACTAATTCTGTCAAGACTAGTAATAATTAAACTACAAATGAGATCGTCTTGAAATCCACCGAAAACTAACCCGGAGGGGAAAGAAGGGGAAGAAAAAACAGAAACAAACGAAATACCTGAACAAAACGTCAAGCATTCGTAAGAAAGAAAAAAAACCAAGACGAAAACCTTAACAATTAAAAGCTCAACACGAAAGCAGAGAACACAAATCACTCAAAGCGAAAGTAAAGCAAACAAAATCGATATATATATATATATATATATATATATATAGGTACGCGCAGGTTTCATTATAAAAACAGACAAGGTGTGATGGTTAAGGTTTTAAATAAATTTTCATGTACTTTTTCATACAATGATTTTTTGAGGTCATAAATTATATAGACATTGTCTAAACGCTTAAATTAATCCTAAAAAAAAAAACAATAAAAATACAACCAACAAACACCAACAATTCACCAGTGAGATACAAACTACAACAAACCAATATTATTTACGAATTCACATGTCCTTTGTAGAACTGCGTTCTTGTTCCTAATTTCGGAAATAATTATATCGGCTATACCACTAGGAAACTGACGCGAAAACTCACACTACATCTCTCTAAACGGAGCTCAATTCGATTTCATTTAAACACACATGGATACATACCAAACATTATCCGGAATATAACTGTTGACAACACAAATATCATAACATCATCCTCATGCAAAAAAAGACTAAAACTAATGAAGGTTTTATTGAAAAAAAAAAAACCAACACTCAGTAATATCATCTACAAACTCGCTAACAACACGACTACCGTGTTCGCATAACACATACCACTACTCAGCATCATGCGTAACACCACAAACATTCCCTTATAAATAAAATAACATTCATTCTTGAAGACATGTATCCGAAAAGACCTCGGATAAACAAAACATTTGGACAATTTTTATATAATTTATGTCATCAAAACAAAATTCATAAGATCAAAGGAAAAATTACATAAAATCTTAACCATCACACCGTGTCTGTGATTTTTTATGAAAGCTGCAAAAAAGAGAGGTTGCTGTACAAATATACAGTATATATACGTACGTACACACGTGTATGTTTTAATTGATGCAATGTAATTATAAACAGTAAAAACTTTCATATATATACATAGAACGTAGATGACAGACATTATTTAATTGATGATTTAGTCGAGGTTTTGGCATTCACGCCAATATTTACCGAATATTTGTCAATGTCTGATTTTATTTTGTATAAATAATCATTTCCACCATTAATGTCTGAAAGAGATAACTGTCTTTCAGGTTATAATTATTTTCATATAAAAACTTGTATCTGAAGTGATTTTTATGAGTTCTATTGTAAAACCACCATTGAAATAAAACAACTTGAATTCTATTGCTTTTTGTAGTTTCGGTTCATTGAAATATAAAGAAATTATTTCAAATGAAAAAATATTTTAATCCAGAATTGTTTGTTAATTTCCATAAGTATAAAGTTCTTTCAATTCAGCAAGACTAGAAAATTTTCAAGCAGATAAAGACATTTCGTGAGACGTTGTTATTAAACTGAACGACAGCTCGTTTCTTAGAAAATATATTGCAAACAAAAGAAAATTCTGTTTAATTATCAAAACAACGCGGTAGATTTAACTGTAGGATAATTGCTCTCGGTTTCGTGATATAATTCAATAGATTCTTTTGTTGTAGATGCGATCTGATCAGGTTAAGCTTACAGCTCCATTATTTCCTCAGCCGTTCGTCGTCGCTAGTGTCGGCTTGGTAGAATTATTTCGATATTATAATCGGATTTTTCCATTTTAAATCGGCACTAATTGTGCTTATCTCTTTTCAGAGCTCAAGCAATAGAACGGTCATAATAATGAAGAGATTCTCTCGAAGAAATCTCGATAATACACACATCAAAGGATAGGAAAATTTAGGAAAAATGTCGGATGATTATTGCTACTCTTATTAACAGCAGAATTGTTTGAATAATTGAAGCAAGAGATTCATTTGGATATTTCAGAGAATTTCTTAAGCTAACGCATTCAGTCAATTAAGTGTGATACGTAATGCACCCTTGTTTGATCAAACCTTGAAAGGAACATGACTGACTGTGCAGAAGATTTTCCCGCAATAGGTTGCCATTCCCTTATACGGTAGACTGGTTGCCAAACAAGGCTATGAAACCCAATCTGTATATTTAACATGCAGCTAGAGAGAGAAGAGACAGGTTCAACCTCTCCCAAGAGTATTTGCGCGTAGGTGAATGCAAAAAATTCAACTGGAATTCAAACTCTGCCCTTTGATTTCTCGTTCCGAGACTATATCTGCTGCAGTACAACACACATCCGCAAACTAACAAATTGCAAATCTGAATATTCTTGATGACCTGTAGCGTAATATAAAGATATTGCTGGCTTTAAATTCAATATGAATTCAATATTATCTAAATTTACGAATACATGCATGTACATATTTTTAAATGAAGATTTTTACAATTTGGCGATCTTTACAGTACACCGCAGACTCGTTATTAGTGAATATAATTTGCCCTGAGACATTATATGATAAAATAATTTTGTGAGTTCAAATAACAAATAGAGTTATCAAAATTATTTTGCAATAGTAGAAAATAAACTACATTTTGTTAAATTTATCCAAATTTACATTCAATCTGTTTATTTACATATCGAACGTAGATGGTTTTGGATTGTCAGCATCAAACAATTGACCTCATAGTCTCTAAAACTCTACAAGCACATAATAAATCTTCTACAGAAAACCAATGTAGTGTATCAATTTACATGCCCGTTCAGAGATTTTATCTCTGGTACTACTAATAAACACAATACATATATTGGTTTTACTACAACCACGCTCTCCAGTAGACTAAGCTGCGACCTTTCTAAAAATAGTTCAATTAAACAACATTTCTTAGAAAAACATAGACATGTAGGTAATATTAGACAGATTTTAGTCGATAACACAATAATACTAACTCATACACTGTATAAAGAAACTTCAGATATTGGAGGCCATCTACATTAAATCAAAACAACCCACACTTAATAAAATCACATTCCAATCTGGTCAAATCACATTATATTGCATTTAGACATATGGTTCTGTTAACAGTTCGATCTCTCAGGCGGCGTGGCGTCATAGAATCGCATTAAAGATTTACGAAGTGCGTCTGCTATTCGGTAACTCTTATCGTTGTATAGCAATGTTTTATATCAACACAAGATAAAATCATCTTTGATGGTGAATGTTATTATGCTAACACCCCTGTAACCTTTCTCAAGATCGCTCATGTGGGCCAAAAGCTTAGAACTAGCATAATATATATATATATATATATATATATATATATATATATATATATATATATATATATATATAGTCTAAACGAAGTCAAGTCAAGCCTATATATCACAATTTTCGATTCTACGCAAATAACCATCTCTATTCTGAAATGTATGGTAATGTCAACAAATGTAAACAGACAATGTTATGGAAAATCCCGAAGATTAACGAAATGGTTTAACAACCAACATATTTAAATTATTTGTTTGTAAATTATTTTTAATCTATACTTGTCGATATTCTGTTTTTAATTGGACAGTATATTTATTTTCTACCGGCCTGATTATTTACGACAGGATTCAAATGACACACATTTTCGTAACAAAATTTATCGTAAATAATAATGCTGGTAGAAATAAATAAATAAATTAAAAACAGAATATCTACTCAAATACGATTATGTTTTTAAATTAAAAACATATTATCTAATCAAATACGATCATTATTTTTAATTGATATATATATATATATATATATATATATATATATATATATATATATATATATATATATATTCACTAATAACGTATAATCGAGGAGAACTTAACTCGAAGCGATGTAACCAGAAGTATACCTATAAGTACAACTCACAGTTTAGGGATAGGAATTAGAAAGACAGACGGGTAGAAAAATGTTATATATAAACAAGAATTTGTACCCACAGAAAGAAGTAATTGCTTTGAACAAAATGGACGTCATTATACTACCCTAACCTGAGGAACCTTTCCGTCAACACTTTTTCAAAGGTATTCGTTGGCTTTATTATGAATTGTTAATGTAAGACACAGAACAGCAAAAGCTTAACCTACAAAAACGTGGGGAAAGATGGAGCTCGGCTAAAAATAAATTTTAATCATAATAATTAAAATGTAAGGTAAGGTGTAAACACACAACTCCATAAGAGTGATAAAATTGAAAAGATGTAAACCTCACAAACCCTCCAGTAATTGCAGGGAGCGAATAAATCGCTCTTTCTGCCTACACAGTCTCGGTTGTTGGATTTTTAAACAAACAGCTTCTAAAATACGTAGATGATGAGATGACCGAGCACTGTGCAGCATAGAAAACCATGTGTCCTCGTAATGATCAGCACATTCTTGATTGTCTAACAAGTGTTGACCAATTGCTGAAACCAGAACAGCCTGAGTTTTTCTTATAGACCGCTGAGGGCTACCCGAACGAATGTTTGCAGGGACGTGCATCTATCTATCTATCTATCTATCTATCTATCTATATATATATATATAGAGAGAGAGAGACAGAGAGAGAGAGAGAGAGAGACAGACAGACAGACAGGCAGACAGACAGAAAGAGAGAGAGACATTATAAAAATTTGTTTTAAGATATTAATGATTTTAGTCTTACTGATTAGCCAGTAGTTGAGGAAAAAGAAGTGTATTTATCCATTTGTCAAGGGTATTTGCGCACAAGTGAATATATAAAAAACAACTAAAATAAGAACTCGGCTCTCTAATTAACAAATCCGAGTCATTAAACTTTACACTATTCACCCATCCACACTAACATTACTTGGTATTCACAAGCGGTCAACCATCTAAGTACTGATCAAACTCGACGTTGCTTAACTTCAGCGATCGTACAGAATCCGGTGTTTCAACGAGATAGTTAGGGAGGGAAGAGGTGGGTATATACCAATACCAACATTATTTGAGTGTAAGTGAATATAAACAAACCTACCGGGGTTAGAACATGGCACGCCCGTTAACAATTAAAAGGTATTAGACATGAAATCGTGGCTCCGCCTTCCAGCTACAGGTTAAAAAGTATGAAGTTGTTTATATAACCTTAATTAGTAACCAATCGACTACATAAATAAATGGCAACCTACTGCTAGAAAATTTTCTTTACAGTCAAATATGTCTATTTCGAGACATGATCGCCCAAGCAAGTATCACGTATGGCACTTTACTGATTGACGGTATATAACTTAAACAACGGGGATTGGAACTCGGCTCTCTGATAAAAAAAAATCCCGTGCCCTTATCAATTTTACCACTCATATATCCAAGTTTACTGCTTCTGGTTGTGCGTTGTGGTACAGTGGATATCGGCTCGGAACGAGAAATCGGGGAAGCCGAGTTCGAATTCCAGTAGAATCCTTTGTATACACTTACGCGCAAATACCCTGGGGAAAGGTATTAATCCGTCTCTTCCTTCCAGTTATGGGTTAAATAGCAGGACAGATTAGGTTCTATAGCCTTGGTCGGCAACCAGTCTATCGCAGAAAGCAATGGCAACCTACTGCGGGATAATCTTCTGCCCAGTCAGTCATGTCTCTTTCGAGACATGATCGCCCAAGTGTGTATCACGTATGGCGCTTAACTGACTGACTGCTTCTGGTATTTCCAAGTGGTCACTCATCTAGGTACTAACCAGGCTCAACGCTGCTTAACTTAAACCACGTTTACGCAAGTTTACAGCACCTAGTATACCCAAGCTATCATCTGAGATGCAGATGGAGCGTATAAATAGAGATCAGCAAAAGTTATGGATTAGACAAGAAAGTATCAGTGAAAAGCGTCTATTGAGACAGTGCAACGCTATAGTGAACCTGCTTTTGACATGCAGCCGCTACGTGGGCACTGACAATTGAAGATGAAGAAAACATTGAATACTTTTTTTGAATATTGCTAAAATGTTTAATCAGTGACCGATTTTTAAAAATAATCTTTTCCCTCTAAACAAGGCAGAAATGTGCCACTGGTGTGCAGGGGGATACATTGAAAGAATAGAAGAGGTACCGAGGATATCGAAGAAAAGATAAGAGATTGATGGGAATCTAGTAGATAAAAGAGGGCAATTGACGTTGCATTTAAACTTCTGAAGATTGTAGATATCAGGGGTTCAAGTTAATAGAACAAACGATAAGTGTGAGCAGAAGAGGCAATCGCATTTAGCTATTTCGACGATAAAAAGTTGGGACCTTGATGCCAATCAAGTAGCAAGACAAAATACATGTGGTCCTGGTACTAAGGGAAAATTTCTTCAGAGCAGTTGCCATGAAAATACTTATAGAAAAGACAGAGTGAAGCCACATCGCGTCGGTGGAAAGATGACTGATGGCGTGCTGCCAAGTCAGTGTCAATTATATTGCAGATCCGCCTTTCGATTTTGCTGACCTCCCCAAGAGAATAGCAGGAGCACCTAATCAGTTATGGTAACAGTATTCAATGCACAGACGAGTGGTAGATTCATAGATGTGCAAAATGGATTCTGACGATACGTATATATCTTCAATTCAGACTTTTACAAATGACCTAATAGACACCCGATTTCGTTTTCATACTCCGATTACGATAGTCATGCGTTACATTGAGGTGAGCAGCGGAAAGCTGTAGATTTAAATATTACAAAGACGTGTGGCAAAGTTTGGCATGCTTTTCTCCGCAGGCTTAAGAACTATGGTTTCTCTGGACGAATAATCAACGTAATACAATTGTTCTTAACAATTTGCCTTAATCTATTCGTTCGTGTTAAACTGACATACTTCTAGATTATTTCACATTAATGTAGGGATCTCTAAGGAGTCTGTCTTTGGACCAAAGTTGATTTTCATCTCAATCACCAACATTCTTGATGTCATCAGTTCCCGATTAGGCATTTATATTGATAACGCAACTAATTACTACTGTTTTAGTTGTAAATCCGATAGATGTGACAAAGTAAAACAAGAGCTGCTCTCCAGCATGAACTTCAAACTCTGGTTAACTTGAACACGAAAGAACTTTCGTGTACATTTCAATAACTCAAAAGTGAAAAAAACTGCTATCATTTAATCACCATAAATAACATTTTCCGCTTTCCATTATCATGAATGATACTGGAGAGCAACCGACTGTGCCTTCTTTGGGTCAAGTTTTATACTGATATGAATTATAGTGAATCAATTGCTAATGCTACTACAAGGAAAGCTGGCTTAAGGTGTCGTGACAGACGACTTATCTTGTCAGAATCGATCTTGCACATATATAAATCTACCATTCGTGCGCACATTAAGTATTGCATCCACATCTGGACTGCTCCTACTTCTATAATTTTCGAGATTCTCGCAAAATCCAAAGAAGGGCCTGTAAGTTATTGGTCGTCGTCAACTCGACTTCAATCACTTCCGTACCACCGTGACGTGACGTGGTTTCCCTCTGTCTTTTCTAGAAATGTTTCAATGGCAATTGTTCTGATCAACTTCCCTTCATGGTATCTCGACTGCATGAATTTACGCGAAACTTAGCTATTAGTTCTCACAGTTTTACTGTTTAACTAACGACATGTAAACCTTACGTATATTATAATAGCTTCTTTTTCTTTGCTTCTCACCAGTTGATCTCCCTACCGTTCTAGCTTCTCTGCTACCGACAATCTTCAAAAATTTAAATTCATTGTCATTCGTCATATTCTCTCTTTCTGAAACCAGTTCTTATCTTTTATTTTTTTTCTAAATTCTTTTCATTTTTTGAGTTCGAATAAACTCTTATGTCGCAACAGAATTATTGTCTTGATTGGGTTGAAATGATATAAATGACTCACTGATAACCAGTCTATGTTGTTTTACGTATAATATAATTAATATAACACACTTTCGACGTAGACCTCGAACGACCATCGTGTTGTTCGTCGTGTTCCATCACGGAACTCACCGAACAGAGACATCAAAAAAACTATCAGTAAAACTTTATTCTCCATAAAAAAAACTTTAAAGAGATTAGAAAACCTGAAGCAATGTCACGAGTTAGCAGAAGGCAGGACGGTGTGGAGTGAACTGGTAAGAGATATGTACAAAGTTACTGAAGATGAAAAATCACACTGATTTTCAGTCTGTGTTTGAGTCGAATCATACAGATAATCAGGACAACTACTAAATCTGTTCCAAAGTTAATAATCCACCAAAACGTACTAAATTTAACAATATAGTTACTTTGCTACTTATTAAATGGAAACGATGTTCAAATTTCAGCCTTGACTGATGCTTTCATTTTCTCACAAATACTCTTGGAAAAAAAACATAAAACTTTTTCTTCGCCGACCTCAACTACTGCTAAAATATCAACTTCAGTCAGTTTATCGCCTTCGAGATGTGGCTTCCCTCTGTCTTTTCTACAAATATTTTTACGGCTTCTGCTCTGACGAGCTTATTTCCCTCTTGCTTTCTCTACAGGAATTTACTCGTGCTACTAGACCGGCAACTAGGCCCTATCCTTTTATAGTGACAATGTAACCGCTTCTTCTACTCCCTCAGTTTCTTTTCTCGCACATCTGCCCTTTGGAAATCCCTTCCGTACACTTGCTTCCCTGATAGCTACAATTGCCAAGAGTTTAAGCGCAACATCAACTGCCATCTTTTATCCTTTTCATTCCCATCTTTCTTTTATTTATTCTAAGACCCTCCGTGTCCTTTTCCTCATTTGTCTCGTTCTTCTCTCTTTATCCGCCGATCACCAGTAGCAGTATTGCCTTGATTGAGGTGAATCGATTATAAAAACAGGGGAAATTGAGCTTCCTAGACTTGAATAGCAAACGGTTTGAGAGAATGTAGAATGTATTGAACTCAAAATCATAGAAAAGTAACATAAAACAACGCCACTGTTTTTTCCAAGAACTCATCGAATTTAATAAATACTAATTGTTTTTCTATAAGAATTTAGGTAACTGTGTAATTTTCTAAGAAGCGCATAAAAAATTAAAAACGAAAATATCTGAAGTTTTAAAATAATTGGAAAATATCTGAAATGTTAAATTAATTGAAGAAATAATTCTATTTTCTGAAGCCATCTTTTAGACAAAGGATTTGCATAACGGTATATATACAAAAAATGAACGATTGGTCAGTCAAATGTAATACGTGATACACGTTTGGGTAATCTGTCTCGAGAGACATGACTGACTGGGCAGAAGATTTTCACGCAATAAGTTTCCATTACTTTTTACGGTAGACCGGTTGCCAACCAAGGCTATAGAACCCAATCTGTGATGTTATTTAACCCATAACTAGAGTGAAACGCTATGGACTAACACCTTTCCCTAGCGTATTTATCCGTAAGGGAATGCAACGAATTTAACTGAAATTCGAACTTGCAATCCGAGCCGATATCCACTGCGCCACAACATACACCTGGACGTAGACAATAGCTATAGTAAAACTGTAATTTTATGTAAATCTGCATCTTTTATATCATTTTTGTTAATGTATAGATGTCGAAATTTTAAATAAGTTAAATTTATCTAAGAAGTTGTTGACATCCAGAATATATCACACAGAATATTTCAGATTTATAACAGAAAAGACCGTTGCAGCTAATAATTTGAAAAGTTGCAGTTATCTCCTATTTTGTATTTTTTTTTATTGGTGCCACACCGTTCCTCTTGATATTTGATGCGATTAATTATCGGAAGTATCATATTCTGCAAACTTGCTTCACCCCAAGAAACTTGGGCTTGTGATTAAAAAAGATGTATCGATGTTAGATTTAATCGACTGAAAGCAAAGCAAGCAAGTCATCTAGATGTAAATGTTTAGAGCATGAAAATGGAACGAATTAACTGCGGTGGTGTTTAGAACGTGGGATGTTAAAAGGCCCATGTTAATTTAGTGAAATCCGAATTAGGGAATGATATTCTGATGTTTTCATTGTATATATATATATATATATATAGTGTTCTCTTAAAATTGAAATCAATCTGACGTCTAATATCACAGGTAATTCTTGCTCAAATTTTAACAAACATGTGCCGTTGAATTAGCCACTGCGTTCACAGAACTTGACACCTTGTGATTCTTTTTTCTATAAGGGCTGTGTGAAAAGAGATGTCTATATCCCAATCATCCTAAAACAGAGAAGATTCAGCAGACGCGATGAAAAATGCTACGCAAGACATGCTATAGCGTGTTTGGCAGGAACTGGGCTACCGATCAAACGTGTGCCGTGTCACAGGTGATGCGCATATAAAACATTTGGGAAGTTTTGCAAAATGCCTCATAAAGTCTTACATTGTTTTGCAAATCTTGTTCGAATGTTTACTCAACACATTTAATTTTGTTTTCTTGGGTCTTGCATTTACTCAGATAATCGCGGTTAGTGATGTCAATTTGGTGAATACCATATATATATATATATATATATATATATATATATATATATATTGTTACGAGGATGCACTTATATATAAAAAATAATATTAATAATGTCTAAGAATTTGTAGAAAGGGATTCGTTTGAGTCCTACTTGTTATGGCAAAAAAAGTTTTAATTCATGAAGTAGTCGTAAAAATAAGGAAAATAGAAATAGAATGTTTGGAAGATGCTAGAATGCCCGAGAAAATCCGAGTAAAATCTAAAGAATTTTAAAAGATTCTAAAATATTCAAAGTAGGTGTTACCCCTTATAAAAATAGGTTTTAGGGAGAGAGTAGTCAGTTGTTATCAGGGTCTGCTGACATTATCAACTCCGGCCCGATTCGGGGATCTGTGCATCCAGCCTAAAGAATCTCCAAGAAAAGTTGCCGACCAACTAAAAGAGAAAGAAAACCTCATGGAACTATATGGTTAAAAAGATAATTTTTACTCTTTCATTGACCAAACTAATAATTATTCTTTATATACACATTTGAGGATTTCCAAAAAGTATAGAACTTAAAATTCTTTGCTATCTTAACTGGGTAAAGATATTTGACACTTTCCTTCCTCTTCGTAACACTTCACCTGTAAACTCTATTTTTCTTTTGGAATGCAAAAACTGTATATTTGTAAATATTTTCATTTTTTATTTTGGCAAATAAATTAATTGTTTGTGATTTATCTCTGAGTTCTGGTTAATCAAATTTGTTTTCTTTTGTTGCATTTAACACGTAAAGTCTCTCATACAATTTTTTGCTTTTCCAACTTGAAAGTAAATGTGTGATTTTTCCATTTGTTTTTAAAAATATCTTTTGTAGATCCCAAATATGTTTTTCTTTATTTATATGTATCATGTAATTTTACTTTGTATATATATATATATATATATATATATATATATATATATATATATATATATGCTATTAAATATAAGAGACAATGAATGTCTATTATGTTTAATCATGAGCCGTTCTAAACGTCGTATTTTATGTCAACACAAAATAAAATCGTCGGTGATGGTGGATTTTATAATATTTCAGTTTAAACTACCTCTCTGAAGATGGCTCATGTGAGCTGAAAGCTTAAAAGAAAACCAATAAATAATTATCCAAATGTTGGAGATTTTTGTCTTTATTTTCAACTGAAATTAAAGCAAAAATACGACGTTTAGAACGGCTCATGATTAAACATAATAGACATTCATTGTCTCTTATATTTAATAGCATATGTCTAGAAAATTACTTGCTGCCTCGATATACTATATATATATATATATATATATATATATATATATATATATACTTACGTCAGAGTTTCACCTAATTGAAGGCATTACGACTCACCATGAAACTTATTAAATAAAAATTGAAGCATATGAATCATTTTGTGCTGCACCTCCAAGATTTATTTCTTCACTCCTTCCTTCATTTATCTCTTCTCATATTTTATTATATAGACATCCTTCTATCTTCTAAGCACACACACACACACACACACACACACACACACACACACACACACACACTAATACACACAAACACACACACGCATGTATATATCTAATCTATATATATAAAAAGAAAACTGTGAGTCTGTGTGTGATGTAAGCCTATGCACGCTTACATTTTTTAAGCTACGCCATTCAAACTTTCTAGGAATACATATCTACAGGGAAATCAGGTCGACACATACTTTTTGAGTTTAAGTTCAGCAGTTTTTCCTTTCGCACTTTTTGGTCAATGGACACGATTGTTTACATTTGCACCGTAGAACATCTAAGATTTAAGATGGTTTCTGAATTACATCACAGATATCAAATCACACGTGTCAAACGCGACTAAAATTTTTTTTATTAAAAAAAAAAATAGGCCTTTATATTTAATTTTTACTCCGACCTCTTAAAATTTATTTGGTCAACAAAAAAGTGAATATTTTCTCCCGTAATTTTGAAACAAAAAAAAATATATAAAAAAAAGTTTTTTTTCAAACAAAAACAAAATATGTAAAACAAAAAATGCCATCTTCTCCTACTACTACTAAAATGTTCTGAGTTGCACGAGCAACGCCGGCCTATGAAGCTAGTATATAATAATTACTGCCGTGTATTTGTCTAAAGTTTTGTATCCTGCTCTTTATAATTCAGTCAGTTAAGTGCCATACGTGATACACGCTTGGGCGATCATGTCTCGAAAGAGTCATGACTGACTGGGCAGAAGATTATCCCGCAGTAGGTTACCATTGCTTTCTGCGGTAGACTGGTTGCCAGCCAAGGCTATAGAACCCAATCTGTCCTGTTATTTAACCCATAACTGGAAGGAAGAGACGGATTAATACCTTTCCCAAGGGTATTTGCGCGTAAGTGAATGAAATGAATTCAACTGGAATTCGAGCTCGGCTCCCCGATTTCTCGTTCCGAGCCGCTATCCACTGCACTACAACGCACATCCGCCTGTTTATAATTAGAGAGGGCAAAATTAATTAAAACTAAATAATATTTAACGTTGTGTATTTACTTTCATATATCGTGTTGCACTCAATGTAATTATCTCGAGCAAATGTAATGTTTATAATTATTTCAATAACATAATAGAAGATTTCTTTTGATTAAAGAAGCACAACTTGGCGATGAAATTATACTATCTAACTTTTTATAACTCCTGTATTGAATATGGAACAAATGTTGGTATAAACCCCTTAACGACTAGTGTGTATCATATATGTCATCAGCCTATTCTACCATATATGAGTACATTAGAAGAGACTTTAAACTATTGACCTGTGTAAAACAGCCTCCTTTTACTGCATGTGTACACAATCGATATATATGTAGGTCTTTCGTGTCATGCCTTCCGTTATAAGTTGGATCACTGTGTCGACCCAGAAAGTTTTTCTTGTCAGAATCCGTCTTACACATTTATAACTTTGCCATTCGTCTATCCACTGTATACTGTTGCCATATCTGGTCGAGTGCTTCTGCTGTTTACCTCGAGGTTCTGGTAAAAATCCAAAGAATGGTTTGCAATGTAATCGGTTCTGACTTGCCATATCGATTTCAGTCACTTTCTCACCGACGTGATGTGGCGTCCCTTTGTCCTTTCTACACATATTTTTTATGGCAGCTGCCCTGACTACCTTTTTTTCCTGGTGCCCTGACTACATAAATCTACGTGTGCTACTAGACTGACATATGGATTCCACCCTTTACCGTTGAAATAGTTAAATATACCTGCCTCTTCTACGCTAACAATTTCTTTTCTCGCAGTTCTCACGTGTAGAATTCCATTCCGTTTATTTACTTTCCTGATAAATACAATTTTCAAAAATTTAAATGCAACGACAATCGCCGTCTTCTATCTCCTTGAATTCCACCTATCTTTTTAGCCTTTCTTCAACACCCTCGGTACCCTGTTTTTTCCTCTTTTACTGCAATTATCTGCATACTTGTAGCGATCCCTTCTTGCTTTGAGTGAAATGATAAAAGAGTGCAAAATTAATACTATTCCTAATTGTTGAATTTCTTTTAACCAAAAATATTAATCAATCTTAATTTTAAATTGAAATTTTCTGAGTCTAGACTTTATTTAAATTATATACTTTCCATTTTTAAAACGAGTTATTTCGCTACCCAGGTTTCTACCATGAGTGGTGTCTTCAGGCGATTTTTAATAACTGATTTTACCTTTTACCGTCTTTCTTTTTAAGGACGCTCCTGTAACGATGTTTTCTTTGCACATTCACGTAGAAGAGAATTAATGAACGCGTACTATTTAAATTCAAACAAATTATGACGTTTTTATCCATGGTTGTATAAACCTAAGAGGTATTATTAGTGTGGACGAATTTTGTCATAATTTCTGTTCTTTCATTTAACAATTCATCCTTATTCGGGTATGTCATAATTTCCAATTTTCCTTCTTAGCACAGTCTACATATTTATCCGCTGTTGTAAGGCTTGGCCGTTTTTACAATGCTCCACGTTACGTGTGGATCTTTTTCATATTTTGATTTCGATATCCAGACGTGGTTAGCCAATTTTGTATTGTTTTTTAAATTTTCTATTTTAAATGTAGATCTGTGGTCGAACCACCTTTAAGACCAGGTGGTTCATCCACAGATCTACAAACATGCATAAAATAAAACACCGTTAGAAGAACGTTCTTAAAAAGAAAAACGGTAAGAGGTAAAATCAGTTTAAAAATGGAAAATATTCAAAGGTTCTACAATATAATTGTATAGAACACTGTTTAATACAAATGTGTACTGGTCTAACCCTATTAGAACCAAAAAATAAGTATTAAACAATCAATCAATCAATCAATATATATATATATATATATATATATATATATATGCTACCGGGCATAATTATTATACGTATTATTTTTGTTTTGAAAAAATTATGTATTTCATACTATTTTTTTGTATTTATTGCCAAATGAATATTGTAAATGAAAATTGAATAATTCTTTCGTTAGTTCGGCGCAATAACATGTGTATCAAATGAATTTATAAATATTTAATAATTACCTATATTGCAGTTTCATCAATGAAAGAATGAAGAAAATTTAGGGTGATTCGGACGAGTTCATCTTTGCCTTCCTGCCTTGTAAAAGTTTTCAAAGTAATAATAACAAAAGAACCATTCTATTTTCATTTAGAATTATCCACTTAAAATAGTATGAGATACATAATTTCTTTTAAAAATCTAATAATTATGGCCGGTAGTGTATATATATATTAGCCGTCAATGCTATCTATACTTTATCGGCATTATATCAATCACTTTTGACTCATTATATTGATATGTTAAAATATATGTATTTAACATAGCAGCGACTTGACTCGAAATGGGCACTAGTAAAACAGAGATTGCTAAGAAAACTCTATCTGAAGAGTAAATTGAGACTAGACGATCACAGTAAACAAACGTATATGCGTGCCTTACAAGAAAGTTTTGAACAAATAAGATTGCAGTCTAAAATACGTACTAGTAACCATTAATTAAACGGCTCATTGTCTTCTAATTTAACAGTGAAATCTGAATAACTGTTTCAGAATTTTTAGAATATCTATACATTGTTTCAATTTTGTTTTATTGAATCCCAATATCAAATTTAAGTCATTACCTATGGCATGAGATCACTAGTGATATACATGGTCTTATCTGTTGTTGTTATTTATTTGCTAATTTTTTCTTCAACATGGAGCATTGCCCAATATTAGAAACAGAACGTTTATATATACAAATAGTGTGGATAGACTAATAAACACTGTGCGTTAACTGTGGGTTTTATGCCACAATGCAGTCTGCAGGTTCTCTCTGCAAATTCTCTGTTTCTGATGTTGTTCAACATTCCTTTATATATATTACAAATTTTTAACTATAAATATAATTTTTTCGTCATGTAGTTCTTTTGATAAATAGATAAAAATATTAAATATAAAAAAGTTATTTTTTTTACCTTGAATACAATCATCATTAGAAATGTCAAATTCTCGGTTTGAAATTAATTCTTTACTTTTTATTCATAGAAACTTGAATTACTGAGGAAAACACTATGATCTTGTTGAATTAGACACGTTACCACTTTTAAAAATATTGTTTTTCAAGTTGCTTCAATATACAAACTAAACGAAAGCTAAAATGTATTAAAAAACTAATCGAGCTAAAAACTGAAGCAAACTGTAGAAAAATATAGAAATATTTTACTTTCCACATTTATTTTACTGAGTGTCGATTTCCATTTTCATTCTCATGCCTGAAAAGTTTCATTTCCTTGAATATTTTTTTCTAAAAATGGATCAAGCATAACTATCATGGCGTTATTCATTAATATGTAATAGATGTTAAATACTTTACACCAACGAATTGCCACAACGATTTTAGAGGTGTATAAATTTATTTTAAATACTGAAGAAACTTTGTCTAGAAACTGTATTCTTTCAATAATTCATGAAAGAATTAAAATTATACCACATTTTATATATTTATATTGTGGTTTTCTATGATTGTGTAATTTTTATTTTGATACAGCGTAAACGGTGTATCAATGCGCGTATTGTTTAAGCGCTATTACTTTAAAGTGTTATGCGTGAATGAAGCAAGTAGCAATAAATCAGATCACTGTTTGCAGAATAATCGCGATAACATATATATATATATATATATATATATATATATATATATATATCCCTCCTGTCACGCTCATAGACAAGCGAGAGATAATAGCAAGGCAGCGTCAACTCAGTTCATTAGAGACAATAGTGAGGCAGGGTAAGTTTAGTTAATTCACTTTACTGCCAGTTATTAATCTCTACTTCTTCTTCTTCTATGTGCCCTGTCCCTTCAGGACGTAGGCGATCATGGATCTCCACGTCTCCCTATCCCTTGTGGCTCTTAGTATGTTTGTTCCTGTTGCTCCTGGCAACCCCCGTTCCGTCATCCACCTGATCAGACTCTGCAGATATGTTATCCGCTGCCTTCCTCTGTCTCTCCTTCCTTCTATCTGACCAGTCAGTATCAGGTTCTCCAGGCTCTCCTTCCTCATTGCATGTCCCAGGAACTTCAGTTGTCTCTTCCTGATGCTCAGCATCAATTTCCTTTTTGTTGCCATTCTTTCTAACACTTCGTCGTTGCTTGTATGCTCAGTCCACGATATCCGTAGCATCCTTCTGTAGAACCACATTTCGGCCGCTTCCAGGTTTTTCCTCATTTTCGATGATATTGTCCAGCATTCACAGCCGTACTGAAGAACTGACATCACGTAGCAGTCTAGCACTCTTTTCTTCGTTTCTATTGAGATCTTCCTGTGTGTTAGTATTTTGCTCATCTTCTGGAACGCGTCCTTTGCCATGCCAATTCGCCTTTTTTCTCTACTACCAGTTATAAAAGCTGTTGCCGTAGTACCTTAATATTTAAGTTTTTGCAATAATTATGTCGTCGAGTAGTGAAGAATATATATATATATATATATGAAATGATTTGTTTGAACATTTCAAATTGTCGGTTGTTTATAACCACGTTTACATTAATCATCGTTAATTTATATATATATATATATATATATATATATATATATATATATATATATATATATATATATCCTCTCTATTATGACTGTTGTTTTTTAAAAATATTTTCTACTATCCTTATGAAAGATACTCAGTACTTGGTACATCAATATATACGTTGTCATCATTTTAGACGGCATATCGATATAAACATTTTGCCGTCATTTTTGTCGGCACACGTCCCCTCGTAAAAATTATATTTACTCTTCAACATTTAAGTTTTCACTCTCTTCTCGAAAGTAGTTAGCAAAGACATCTATACAGTCATCTCTCAAAGTTTACCGATCGCAGAGAAAAGCAACGAAAGTCTCTACTATTATTAGTGCCCTTGTAGTAACTCGTATCTTTGTCTAAAAGAACTATTTTGAATTTTCTTCTTCTATGTGCCATGTCCCTTTAGGAGTGGGTGATCATGGCCTTTCACAATATCCCGTCTTTTGTAGCTCTTAGCAGTGTTTGTCTTTTTGCTATCTCACATAATCTCATTTTTTGCAAACCATTTACGTAAGCTCATTAGATTGACCAATCGCTGCTTTACTCCGATCCTCTTGCCTTCACATATCCCATGCATGTTACATTTTCTTAGCTCGCTTTCCTCATTATGGGCACTAAAATTCTCAATTGTCTCTTGCTGATTGTGAGAATCATTTTTGTTTTCATATTCTCTAAAACGTCATCTTTGCTCAAATATCAGATCCATGGTATTCTCAGCATCCTTCTGTAGCATTATATTTATATTGCCTCAAATCTACTATTTCTGCTATAACTATATCTCAGATGTTGGATAATGACACTGTGATTTTGGGAAACAAGTCTTCGTAGATTTCTTCACGCATTTTGTGTGGTCGGTGATAGCCATCGAGCCCCACTACCCGCTCACACGAAACAGGCAGTTCGGATCCGCAACGAGTCAACTATGAAACACTGATAAACACAGGGAATACCAATTTTACGCCTGCAACTCTCTCTTTTGCTCTTGCTCAAAACATCGGATAAGGGAAATATTTTAGAAGTTTTTATCTTTCTCCTCCCTTATTCGGGAACCCATGCTGCTCGCTAATTACAGTTGATGTTGTGGTGCAGTGTATATCAACTCGGAACGAGAAATCGAGGAGCCGAGTTCGAATTCTAGTTGAATTCATTGCATTCATTTACGCGCAAATACCCTTCGTATTCGTCCGTCTCTTCCCTACAGTTATTTGTTAAATAACAGGATAGATTGGGTTCTATAGCCTTGGCTCGCAACCAGTCTACCGCAGGAAGTAATTGCAACATACTGCGGGATAATGTTCTGCCCAGTCAGTCATGTCTCTTTCGAGACATGGACGCCAAAGTGTGTTTTACGTATGGCACTTAACTGACTGACCAGTTCGCCGAATTGTAAAAAAAATTCCAAAGGCACATTAGCGCAAGATGCTTTCTACAAGCTAAGTAAATTATTATGAAACAGAAGCATTTAGTTAGAGAAAAAATACTACTGAGCTCTTATGTAATATCAGTCTCATTATAGGGCAGTGAATGCTAAACAATCTCATCAGAGATGAAAAAATAACTTGAGGCAGCAAAAAAGGTGTTCTAAAGAAGGATAATGAGAATACAATGGACGGAACATCTACTAAACATGGCCGATGTTAACCCCTAAGAGAATAATACCACCCCTTTTTCAATATCCATAAATTTACCGTTTTTCCGTGCATTGAATCCGGCTGGCATATCTGATCTGGTGCTCCTGCTGTATATCTCCAGATTCTTCACAAAATTCAAAGGTAATGTAATAATATAATCGATCACTTACCTAGCATTTTATGTTTACGTACTTTAAAGGCGCGTTTGTTTCTATACACTACCATTTTGTGGATTAAATTCTACATCTAAATATTAGACATCTTCCTTATTTATTTCAACTACTATTTCAATCGCTTACCTCCTGCTTAAAGCTCCCCAAAAATCAAAGCACATGCCTCCCACAACCAAAAAAGAATTTACCACTACGATTCCCTTTGCCTTAACCCTGTAGTGACTCTATTAAGCCAACACTGCCTTGCTATTGTCTCTCAAATGAATGAAGCCGATACTGCCTCGTTATTATGTCTCTCTCTCTCTCTCTCTCTCTCTCTCTATATATATATATATATATATATATGTATATTAGCGTGACTTCAGCCACTTTTTCGCTGAGATGACTTGGCTTTCCTGTCTTTTCTACAGATATATTCATGGCAACTGTTTTGGTGAGCTTTTATCCCTGGTGTCTTGATTATACGAATTTACGTGTGCTACAAGATTGGTATCTCGGTCTAACAGTTTTATTGTTAAACTAGCTACATGCAAACTAACATCTATTCTAACAATTTAATTTCTCGTTTTTCTCATCTGTAGACTCACTTCCGTTTTCTTATTTCCTGCTACCAAGAATCTTCAAATATCTAATTGCAACTTAAATCCCCATTTTCTTCTGTCTTCAAAAAACTTTTTTTCTTAATTGTTCATTCTTCACTTTTCTTCTCTAAAGTCTGTTCATTCTTTTTCACCCCCTGCAACACTCTGCGTCTTAGTGACATTATAACCTTGCTTGTAGTAAAATGATGGAAGAAATACATTAATTCAGTTAAAACTTCTACCGTAACGCTATATACCACGAGCATATTTTCACATATAGATTTGTAATTGTAGATAGCCATAATTGATCTTAAGTAACTAGACAACGGGGCGAGACCAATCTTTTGACACCAGCTCACCAGTGGGTAGGTAATTCGACACATTTCTTTCGTTATGTTGAAGTGTGACCAAGAGCAAATCTTAGATGCCTCTAAGTTTCCCGTGTCAGATATATGGTAGAGCTAAGTGGCAGTGGGTTGAACTGAGGTTGCTAAGCCCTGCCTGCATCAAACAATTTGGTCAGCATTGCACCCTCTGGCGGGGGTATGTGTTCATGCAGAATAATACTTCAATCACCCTTCATGGCTTTTTACATTTCGACACGTTTTCTTCGTTAACTATTGTATTTGGTTATATTTTTTCTTCTGCTTCTCCATCCCATTAATCGTTTCTTTTTAATTTAATCTTTTTTTCTATTTTTGTATTACTTTGATTGCATTAAATTTATTTATTTCTCAATTTATAGCCTTCATATTTTCTTTTTTTAATGTATTTTATTATTTTGCATTTTTACTCTTGTTCCTTTTTTATTCTTCCCGTTTTTTGATTGATTCTTTTCATTTTCTCTTTCTTATAATCACTTATTCCTCAATTATTTCTGTTTATTCATTTCCTTCCCTAACCCCCCATGTAGACATATTTTTCTTGTTTTCTTTAGAATGACTCGTTTCATTTTTTTGTAGAAAGTCATGCAAAATTACTAGGGGTCCACACAAAATAGCAAATTAGGGGTCCACGGTAAAACTTTAATAATCTAAAGAGTAATTTCAGTTTGGAAGGATGGTTACAACTGAGATCCGGGATTTTTACACTAATCTAAAGCGCATCGTACGGAAAAATAGAAGAAAAAACAACTATAACCGAGCGGAAAATAGAATAAGCAATGTAAGTTAACATCCTTTTTACTCTTCCAGATGTTTTGACCAATGAAATTGAATAAAAACTGAAAAGTATATATAAATGCAGGATTATATATATATATATATATATATATATATATATAGGTAAAAAATTCTGGATAAGATTGGTAAATAATCCGACCGAGAGAATCTTAGTAATATTGTTTAAATATTAAAACTGATCCAACAGAGAGCTCAAAGTAAATTTAATCTAATTCACAGAGCAGATCGTTTTTATTCATCGCCAAATTCAGATAAAACTTTTAGGGGATAGCTATTTCAGCATGACAGTTCGAGATATGCATTATCAACCCTGTTCAATCAAAGAATGGAAAAAAGATCTTAAGTCGCAAGCAAAGGCTAGTAAAGGAAAGAGTGAGGAATGTTGGTTACTGAGGGGGATCGCAGAGGTAAATTCCCTTTTGATTATGGGAGGCATGTGGTTTGACTACTGGGGTTCTTTAAGTATAAGGTAAGTGGCTGAAATAGATGAAACAAATAAAAATGTTGTCTAATATTTAGATGTAGAATTTAATCTGTAAACTGGCGGTGTCTTTCGACATATGAAAACAAACACAACTTTAAATTATGGAAACACAATATCTAATCATCTCACCTGCACAAACAAACACATCCATATGGTAATAGAACGCAGATTATCTTAAATTCTTTCACAAAACAATTTTTCATGAAAAGAAAATAGATTATGAAAATACCCTAAATGAATCTAACCATAAGAACAACAAACAAACGAAAATAATAATAGAAATCAAAACAATATTTGGTTCAAACTACCGTTTAACTTAGAAGGAAAATCCAAAATAGGGCAATATTCTTAAATTAATTAATAGACACGTTAAAAAAACTGAGAATTAAACAAAATTTTCAATAAGAATTCAATCAACTTAAGTTATAGCTTTACTAATAATATGAAATATGGTATAATAATAATAAAATTAATTTAATATATAAATTATATAAGAATTAATTATTTACACTGTTTGGACTGTTGTCCTAATCTTTATTGCCATGTTTAGAGATGTTTTGATCGGTATACGCTCAGGGATTCCTCAGGTAATAGGAATTTTGAGCCGAATCCTTTATTTCGATCACAGGGGTATATCTTCAGCAGCATCACTCACAGGGGCCTAACTAAAGAAATATACAATTTTAAAAAATATATTAATCACTGACATATTTTAAAATGGTATATTATGAATCCTTTCAGTAGTGTACATAAATGTTCTATAACATTTAGTTGTTAATACAAGTTTATTTTCAAATAAATTAGTTGTACTTCAAGATGTTAGCTTCACTTCAGTTGAATAACGATGGAATTCCGAAAGGTACCCTTTATTTAATTCATGGGGGTAGAATGTTCTAATTATAACCTAACTTTGTTAACTAAATAGAGGGTTAATTTGAAAATTCCAATGTATATTACCTTAGGATGACCGCAGCGTTCAACAGCCGAAATCTCATTATTTTGCAATAAAGATGAGGACAAAACCAGAATTGTGTAGTGTAAAAACCCCATCTCAGAAATAAAGATAGATGTTATGTTGTACTGTCTATAAAACAAATAGAGAGAATCGTCCCATGAGTTGTGCAGACAACTGATCTGATTTTTTTTCTTGCTGTTAGTTCTGGGCTTCAGCTGCAGTGCTTAAAATAGAATGTTTTTGCAAATGAAATCAACGCAAAGAATGGGTTCACTAGTTTCAAAACTCAGGGAATGATTGCTATTATATTTTCCCCCAAAAGAATGGTGATATTTTTCACCTGAATAAAGTAATCAACCTCAGACTCACAACAGACCTGGTACAAAGATATAATCATTTTTTGAGACGAGTACATTCTCTCCAATCATTCTTTGTTTCTTATAAAACATTGCTTGACTGTTTATCACCAACGAATCACTGATATCCTGCTACACCTTTAGACGGATAGCCGACCACACCTTTACGCTGACACCGGCTAAAATCATTTCTTTTCGCTAATAACCAAGCCAGAAAAAAAAGAATGTTTATGACCAAGTCTACATACGACACAAGCATACCTCGTTTTCTTCTCAGACAAATTTGTCGAAGACTTTCACTTTACACTAGAATGGATCGTAAAATACTTGCTTACAACTCTTCTTTATCTTTTCTTTCTTATATAATTTCTTTGTTCTGCTTTCTATCTTCTAAAGTGTGATTTGAAGAGGACGAAATTGCCTGCAGTATAAAGAGATCAAATTTGTATCGGCTGGCTTTTTGATTCTGATCGACTCTGACGTTCTACACGCTGAACAAGTGATTCCTTACCAATATAAAATTGATCCTCGTGCCAACAACAAGTAATATGCTTAGGAAAGACGAGAGAAGCAAATGTCACACTAATTGTCGTGCACATTCACACCACAATTGTTGACGTATCTTTGATACATAATAGTATTCCGCCAGGACAATCGAAAAAATGAACTGTTTATATTGGAATTCTTTCTTTGTTTCTTCACTATTTTCTTATTTTTCCCCTTTATTCTCACTTTCAAAATGATGGATGACATATTTTACTTATACTGAAGATGGTCAGATACAGAAACGATAAAAAATAACTCACAGCGCCATTTGATCACCATACTTAATTTTTTCCGTTGTTTATTCCCTGCTTAATCCAATTTTTATTCATTTAGATGAATTTTTTGCGTGAATTGATTTCATTTAAATAAAAAGCTGATATTATATATTTTCCTTATCTGTTTTTGAAAGATGTTTTCATTTTTTATTTGTAATTAATTTTTTTTATTCCATACAGAATAATTCTTTAATCAGCCTTCACATTTTTAAAAAAATTTATCTCGTATGGGATTTTTCATTTCGACACGTTTACTTCGCTAACTATTCTGTTATTTTTCTTTTCTTCTGCTTCTCAATCCCATTTGCCGTTTCCTTTTGTTTTCATCTTGTTTTTATTTTTGCATTACTTTGATTGCGTTAACTTTATTTCTTTCTCCATTTATAACCTTCCTATTTTCTTATTTTTTGTATTTCATTTTTTTCTGTTTTTATTCCCTGTTTCTTTTTCCTACACATTTCCTCTTCCCTTTTCAGTGTTTCGTTTTTCTTTTCTCTTTCATCTTCTTCTTCCTCAATTATTTCTGTTTATTCATGTCCTTCCTTAAGCTCCCCTGTAGGCATATTCTTCTTGTTTTCTTTAGAATGATTCGTTTCATTTTTTTCTACGATTCTTTTGATTTCCTCGTTCGATATCAACTGAGTGTATTGCTTCGTAGTACAAGCGAATGAGAACGCTATTATTATACACGGAAACACTCAGACTAACATATTTATTCAGATTGGCACACACTTGAGTATACATTGTCTGTTTGGCTATAGAGCTCGTATACGTTAAGAACGTCTACGTGTATTCGCTTTTGGAGGACAATTGATGCGAGTTTGCAATAGACAGTTGGGTGTAATCATTACCAAGCGCTGAGATAGATTAAGAACCTGTGGCATGATCTAAATCTCTTCTTAATATATATATATATATATATATATATATTTGTGTGTGTGATGGGTAAATTGTCGCCATTTTCTGGTTTTTGTTTCACTCATGCTCGTTGTTTGTTTTTGATTTTGTCACCTGTAGAGGGTAATGCTAGCACAGCGAGAAAAAAGCACCATGACTCAAATCACAGAGCCAAACATTTGGCAACAGCATGCCGTACTGCTTGTCATTCACTCCGGATGCTTCAATGCGAACATTTCACATTGTTTGTGTGTCAATCAGAGAACAGTGCACACGATTAAGAAAAGTGTTGAATGAGTCTAATGGTGACTACAAAGGTGTTTCGAGTGATCACTAGTTATGTAGAGGTTATGCTTGAATTCATTTCACTTCACAGTCTCAGAATCAACACGAAGGCGTATATGTAGTGTCTTGATGAGGTAGTGCTGCCCTGGGTCAAGACTGCGGCTGCTGGAAATCTTGCAACAAGATTATGTACCATGCCACACCAGCATAAGAACTAAGTCACATAATCCATGTAGCCACCTAACTCCCCGGACTGCAATCTTCATTCATTAGTATGTATAAAGCGCAGTTACTAACAAAACTCCTTTTAATACATAAAAAGATGAACTGAAAGCAATGATTATGGCTGCATTCACCAACTTAAACAAAGAGCTCTTCCAAAAGAGACGCTGGAGATTCCGAAGTCATCTGCAGGCTGTGGTTGAAACCAATTGCGAATTTAATAAATAAATTTATTCTTTTGTATTTAAAGTCAATTTTTTGTAATTTGGGTAAATATATCTGTCAAAATTACATGTCAGTGTATTTTCATTTTTGCCAAATTTAGACGTCAATTTGTCCATCGCACTCTGTACGGAAATCCAAGATTAGGTTAAAGAATTAAAGTGTTTTATTGAAAGTTATACATTTTTTATTGTTTTGATCCTTTTTACAAACTTCTTTAGATTTTTGATCTGTTAAAGAATGGGTTCCTTCCTTCGTTTACCGTGGCAAAGAAGCAAGAAAATATCAAAAACAGAAACAAAAACTAACAAATATCGTTTTTAGTTTCGCTTTTTGATCGTTTCGTTTTTGATCGTTTTTAGTTTCGCTTCCATCAACCGTTTTATCTGCTTTGTTCTAAACGACAAAAAAAAATTCTATGAATCTATAAACCTAAAATAAATTGTAGAATAGAAATACCTTATGATAGCAATAAAAGTACCACTTTCGAGAGCATATAAAACTTAACCTTCATACAGCACGGCGCAAATGCACCTCATGCCAGCAGTTAAATTCAGAAATATCAATTGTCATATGCCATGAAGGCTGATTCGCAGTAACGGTTTCCCAGGTCCCAGGGTCAAATTTGGCTCGTTTCAGTGATGTTTTCAACTGATCCTTGGAAAATCGTTTTGGGCGACATTTCATACCACTGAAGCCAGTGAACTGTCACGATACTCCGAAGAAGTCCATTCTGGACGTGTGACCCGCTCAGAGAAGGCGATCTTGAAGAATATATAAAATAATTTTTCTTGACAAGATTCTTAGGGCATAAAAGTTAGTGTTAAATTAAATCTTCCATGACCAGCGATAGTAATATTCAGTGTAACCTGGTTTTTATTTACCTATATTTACCATTTTTAAGTTCAGACTTATAATTCAGCGATTTGAATTCGTTTTTAAAATTATATATTTCAGCCATATATATAGCACTATTTTTGTAATAATTATTTCTCCCCAAGCAAGGCAGGATAAATCCCGGGTGCGAAGGAGGTTATAGTGAGAAATTAAACAAGATACAGGGGATGTTGAAAATAAAATAAGCGATGGGTGGGAATCAAATAGAAGATGGCAATTGACGCTGTATTTAAACTTTTGGAGATTGCAGCTACTGGAAAGAGCCATAGCAGCCACTCGAATTTTCTGAAAAAAACTTTTAAGTAGAAGATTTTATGAACTGCAAGCAATAAATAAACTGCTAAGTCAATAAATGCTGAATGTTTCCTTATAATGAAACAGTTATTTACGCCATTAATATTCCTTTTTATCACTGACTTTTTTCACGCTCGCATTCATTAATCGCAGACTTGTCAAATAATGTTCACCTCCAGCATCATCACCGCCAACGGATGAATAGCATATCTCTACCCCCAGCTGGAACCATCTCATGTCAACCAGATATTTGGCTTCCCATGATTATCTGGTATGAAATATGAGTTCAATGTCTATTCTAGTATAATATTATGCCTATATAAGACAAGCAGTATGTGTAATTATATTGCGAGATATCACGAGATATCTAATAATAAAAATAACAAATGCAATACATTTGAATTTTTCTCGTAAGAAGCCATCTTGCATATTTATAAATATAACATTTGTCCATGCATTGAATACTGTTAGTCGGGTAGGCTTACTATTCATATCTAGGTTCTCGACAAAATCTAAAAAAGCATCGGTTCTAACTTGGCATCTTGACTCCAGTCGCTTTCTCACCGATGTGGCGTGGCTTCCTTATACAAATATGTTCATGACACCTGCTTAGATGAGCTTTTTTCCCGTCCACATGAGCTTAATTGTGTTACCGGCTTCTAGGTAACACAATTAAGCCGTTAAAATAGTTAAAATTTTACCGTTAAAATAGTTAAATATAACCTTCATTTCTACTCTAATAGTTTTTTCTCTTGCACTTTCCGTCTGTAGAATCGCTACTACTTTTCTGCTCCCATGATAGTTATAATCTCAAAAAAATTTAAATGCAACGTCAATTGCTATCTTCTATCTTCTTGAATTGCTTTCATCTTTTCTTTTGTTTTTAACACCCATTGTACTCGGTCCTTTTTCTCCCTCGGTCCTTTTTCTCCTTTTTCTCCCCCCAGCGCACTATTAGCGGTCCTGCTTAGCTTGGGAGTGAAAGGATTTAAAAAAACAAAATCTTTAATATATCTACTTTGAGTTTCATTAAATTATATCCAGCCTTCAGTCGGATTTAACGTTACATTGTCCGGCTTTTATTTATTTTACTAATACTCGAGGTTTATTTCCTTACGACTCTATTTCTGACATGAGCGTGAGTTCGGAGAGTTATATTTAGGTCAAAAGGATGACATGGTAGAGACAAAAGTCTCCAGTAATTATTCATGTCACCTCCTGAACAAGGACTGAATTTATCTCCAGAACTCATTTTCTTTCAAATAACTTATTTGAATTTGTTCTGGTATATGTATAAAATCATGTGTCTGATATTTTATTTCTAATCGAAACGTAGATACAAAAAGAAGATCGACTGTTCTTTTGTTTTTTAAACTATTTTTCTCGTTTTAATATACATTTTAGCATTGCATTTGTGAAAATCAAAAAAAGATCAATGAAAATCGTTCAAACGTTGATACGTCAGTTCTTTCGTTGACTCATGGCAAAAAAATCATTTATTTTATATTACAAATACTTGTTTATTAACTATTAACCGAAGGCGTATTGGCAGCGCCAAGAATTCATTTCAGAAGCTGAGTAGAATACTAAGTGACAGGGAAATCTTACTGGAAACTAAGAAGAGATTACTGAATTGTTATAAGATGTCTGTTCTTCAATATGGCAGCAAATGCTAGACAATGTCAGCAAAAGTGAAGAAAAGACTTGAAACAACCGAAATGTAGATCTACAGAAGGATGCTGAGGATACCATTGACGGAACATATAAGAAATTGTTATGGTGCTCTATCTATAGAAATGGACTCATCGTCCGTCAATAAATACTAATTTGCGTGAATTCCGAAGAGGCAGTTGGGAAGCAGTCCGGTGAGACAGTCTAGAGACAGTCGTGAGGCAGTCACGATGCAGCGTAACTATACCGTTTGAACTTACACTTCTACCTGCTGATTACTAACACTCTTATTTGTATGTATGTTGTTATTCTAATACACTGTTTCAACCTATATTCTTGTTTTCTGTGTTTTTTCTTCCTGACCTAACATGCTAAAAACCTGGCGACGATGATTCGATATAACAACAATGATGAGGTTTTGGAGAATATGGAAATTGATAGTTGACACCAGGAAAAGACAGCTGAAATCTTTGGGACATGTAATGAGGAAGGAGGGCTTGGAGAACCTGATGCTCACGGGACAGACAGAGGCAAAAACAGATAAGGAAAAACAACGCACGAAATACTTGATGGACTTGAGCAGATGGATGATTGAGCGCGGATTTAGCGGGATAGCAGGAAAAGATCTATTAAGAGACACAAATGATGGGGAGATATAGAGGACCATGATCATCTACGTTCTGAAGAGACACAACACAAAGAAGTATTATTAATAGAATTTTTATAGAAAATAAAAGTTATAACAAATGAATAATTATGAATAAGAACAATGATAATAACAAGTGAAAATGTTTGAAAACGACAAGAATTTAATATACATTTTGAGCCAGCAGAATCCTTCCATGAAGCGCTCAGTAGGTAACCAGAGTTATAATATTCAATAATCAGAAAAAAATAACGGAACTTTTCTGATTGACTGGTTCAAGATTACAAATACAGAAAAACTGAAGTCTCAAAATTCTTGAGTGGGACAACCAGATGAGTCAGTTGAACTTTTTTTTGATTTATTAAATATAAATTATTCTGTCTATATTTCTAAGATGAGGTATTGGAATTATTTACATTGTTCGTATTGTTATCCCCATCTTTGTTGCTAAGTGTATTAGATAGCGTATCTTGGGTGATCACTGTGGCTAGATACCAAAAATATAGCCTGATCTAAAAGTTACCACGTTGGCGAAAAATCACAGAAAACGAAAAGCAGATGAAGGAATCATTTCGGAATATGCACGAGCTTCAACGTGCCTATCAGGCGGTTCAGTCAGTCAGTTAAGTGCCATACGTGATACACGCTTGGGCGATCATGTCTCGAAAGAGACATGACTGACTGGGCAGAAGATTGCTATTGCTTTCTGCGGTAGACTGGTTGCCGACCAAGGCTATAGACCCCAATCCGTCCTGCTATTTAACCCATAACTGGAAGGAAGAGACGGATTAATACCTTTCCCAAGGGTATTTGCGCGTAAGTGAATACAATGGATTCAACTGGAATTCGAACACGGCTCCCCGGTTTCTCGTTCCGAGCCGATATCCACTGTACCACAACGCACATCAGGCGGTTACTCTTAGAAAATAGGGAAAGCTAAGAGTGTCAGGTAACGTTAATCACACGCCGCTCTCTGCCAAGAGCTGTGCAAGTGTTTCCTTTTTTATGAAATTTGAACTCTCCTGCAAGCTTAACTATTAAAAGTCAAAAGTCACAATTCTCAGAACGCATTCGTTTCTGATCAAACATTTTTGATCGAGATTGATTTAAGAAGAACGTTTCACTTCCAAGTATTTAGAAACTTTATGCCTAGTCATAGAACCATTTTTTAACACCGACTTTATTTAATTAGCAGCTTCGTATATAACTACTTCTGTAATATAATTGCAGAAATAATAACATCGAGTTATTTTGTCAGCGAACCATCGTCTCTATTTTAATAAAAACCGTTGTGCATATATATATATATATATATATATATATATATATATATATATATATAAATTTGTTTATTTATTTAAAAGACAAATTTAGGTCATTGTTGTGAAATTATATATACTTACAAATTATATATAAATACTCTATTTACGTTCTCGCCCTCCGCTAAGGTGTATCTACTCACCGTTATTTACGCATCGTTCACTCAGTAATGAATTTGAACACTCTGCTACTTGCGTGTGTTTACATTGTGTGTATAATTCTGCCTTAATCGACTGGACGCCCATAGCTTAGAGGTAGACTCGGCGAATGATGTCAATCCTGTTGGGTTTCAATCCTGCCTAGAAACAATCGAATGTTTAATGGTACTGATGACATGTGATACAGCAAAACAGGACTGTCTGCGAATATCTATCTATCTATCTATATATATATATATATATATATTCCTTCTGTCACGCTCAGGTTAGAGGGTATCCTATCAGGAAACAACTAATAATCCGATTCTGATCATTCTCTTTACTACATGCTAGTAAAATTTACTACCAGTTATTAATACCACGTGTTTGCTCTTTAATATCAGCTTCTCCAAGCCTCCTTCCTCATTACATATCCCAAGAACTGTCTTCTTTTGATCTTGTTTGTTTCCAGATCGATCATGTTTGTTTCTATATCATGTTTGTTTTCCTTATCATGATTCCCACGCTCGGTCCATAATATCCGCAGCATCATTCTGTAGATCATTTCAGTTGCTTTAAGTTTTTCCTTCATCATTGATGAGATTGTCCAGTATATTGAAGGACAGGCATCACATAGCACTCCAGTACTCTCGTCTTTGATTTTAACGAAATCTTATTTTCTGAATACTATACACAGCTTCTGGAATTCGTCTTTGGTTTTTCTCCTTTATGTACCGTGTCTCTTCAGAACGAGGGTGAGCAGAGACTTCCACTTTGCTCCGTTTATTGTCGCTCTCAAAATTCTTCTTTTTGGTATCTCTCCCAAGCCCTGTTCTGTCATCCATTTGCTCAGGCTTGTCAAGTAAATCTCGTGCTACTTTCTCCTGTCTCTCTTCTCTCTATCCATCCTGTGAGTATTTAATTATCCAGGCCCTCCTTTTTCATTACATGTCCCAAAAACCTCATCTTCCTCTTCCTTATATTGAAAAATATAAAGTCGATAATTACTGTAATAGATTGTTTGTTTTGGGGATGTCATCCTTTTCGCCGAATTTACAATATTCTATGAGATGGCAACAACAAATCTATTCGCCTATAAACGAATGTGCGCGCAGTGTAGATCTTATTGGACAGGAATTTGAATTAATCTATCATATTCAAACTTTGGGCAAGCTCTATACATTAACTAGCGCACACATGCACTAGAACCCAAATGTTTTGGTGGTCACCTCTCGATTTATTATTTAGCATGTCCTTTGGTTTAATTCACTCCCGGTAAAATGCTGGAACTACAGGGTACAATAGGTAAATTGTTACCATTTTATATTTTCATTTTCGAGCGTGCGCGTTGTTTGTTTATATTTTATCGACTGCAAGTTATAGCAGGGTTAGTTGGGAATCGTCTGTGAGAGAAAGAAAACTATGACACAACTTACTCGACTAGAAATTTGGAAACGGCATGCTGTACTGCTTGTCACTGGCACTGGAAGCTTCAATAAGAATATTTCAGAGAGAGTGGGTGTCAATCTGATAACAGTGCAGAGGATTTATAAAAAAAACTGGATGAGTCTAATAGTAATTAGGAAGGTATTTGGAGTGATGACTAGGTTACGCCTCCATGCATCTTCCAACAACGCCTCAGAGTCCACACAGAAGCCTACATCTAGTGCTTTTAGAAGGCAGTGCTGTCCTGTGCTGAAGAGGTTGGCAGATAGAAGTCTCTATGTCTGGCAACATGACTTAGCACCATGCTACAAAAGCAAGAGAACAAAGTCATGTCCGTCAAACAATTTGTGCTACTATATCATCCTTTAGACCCGGCCACCTAACTCACCAGTCTGCAACCCTCTTGATTACTATGTGTTGGGCACTTCTGAGCGGGAAACCAAAAATCATCTTTTAATACCAAAGATAAACTGAAAAACAAGGCTTATGACAGCATTCACCAATTTAATCAAGGAATCCGTCCATTAGGAATGCAGGAGATTCTGAAGACGTCTGGAGTCATCTAGAGACTGTAGTTTGAGTCAATCACATTTTAAAATAAATTTACTCTTTAGTTTTTATGATATTTTTGTGTAATTTTGGTAAATATATCTGTTAAAATGAGATTACATTTTTGCGTCATACAGACGACAATTTATCCATAGTATCTAACTAAACAGTGTCTGAGGTCCAATTAATTAGAGAAGTGTTGACACTGAGTTTTAAATCCGCTAACCCTAAACCTTAATCGGTAATGTAGATTAAGAAAAAGTTCTAAAACTTTAGGGGACATTATGCAATAATGCTTTAATTTTATCATTATTGTTATTGTCGTTGTTGAATATATGATAGAACCCGGGGAAAAGAAGAATATTGAGGGTATATTAATTTTGAAAAAAATACAGACGGTGAATTAAAAGTTTAGCCTATATTGTACGCTTACAAAAAGTCTGACTCCATCAGTTTATACCCCAATGATATGGGCTAAATAGCAGGGCAGACTGTTATATGATGATATAGTAGCACAAATTGTTTGACGGACATGACTTTGATCTCTTGCTTTTGTAGCATGGTGCTAATTCATGTTGCCAGACATACTTCTTATCCAGTTTAGAAGGAAAATTCTGTATTCAAATTCAGTCGGGTGCAGTATTAACCACTCCGTTCGTAAAAACATACTTTCTACCAAAACCACAGCTTATTCTACGGCACAAGGGAAAAATATTGACAAATATACATAATTAGCTTCCAATCATTGAAAATTCTGTTTCTTGATCGTTATTATATCCAGACACTTTTTGCAGCTTTGTGGAGTATAAAATGTTTTCCAATCTTTCTCCATAAACATAACGTTACAAATCTCTTACTACTCAATAGCTATTTCCGCGAAAAATCTTCCTACGAGTTTCCATTTCTTAGTACTCCCAGCTTAAACCAACCACGCCATGTTCATTGAGGTAAACCATCTGCATTCTCTTTGTATTCCATGAAGAATGAATAAGTTCCTCTCAGACGGCTTCTTCTCAAAACCTGCTGTTCTTTAGAACATACGCCCAGGTAAATGCTTTACCGATCATTACAATCAGGTCTAGGGTTAATCGTTATCTTTCACAGACAACCTCATAAAAACAACGACCACCTTCAGTAACTCCTAATTTAAGTGATGTATAGGATTTGTACAAGATGAACATTAATGTAAATAAAATGTATGCTAACATTATTTGCAATGCATTTATATCTTTAAATTACACTGGTCAACACGATTTTTGGTGTCAAGAAGCAAAGCACGATTTTTAGCTAATTCGATGGCGCTAAATCCAAAAATGACTTCAGATTTTCATGGTTAGCTACCGTTTCTGATGTACTGAAATTGTTAATATTTGGAAAAAATCGAAACAATTTAGTTAATAAAGATCGTAGAAATCTATCAATTTTCATGAAGGCCGAGCAAATTATATCAGCCAACTAAAATAAACTTTTTTTTATAAGAAAAAATGATTTTGAGTAAAAAATGTTAAAACAGAAGTGCCAAACTTTTCTAATTCATCGCCAAATTTCAAATTACCTGAAAAACTTTATATGTAATACGCTAATATGAGTATTAAGGTTCCTTTTTTTACGAAGCCATCGAGATAAATTTCAGGATAATTGTAGCAATGTGTACAATGAACAAAGAGACCGATTATATTAGGATATCAAAACAATGAAAAAGCTCTATCAGGGACGGTGAAACAAACAAATGATAGCAGACTAATGCAGGTGTATCAATGCAGCCTTAATAACACTGACTATGACAGACAATCAAGAAATAGTAAATGTTTACCATAGTTCTTGTCTTCGAAGTTTTTAATTCTACTGTGAGTGAATTAAATGATCTGATGAAGACACTTGTGGGTTTTGTTATATTCAATAGTTTTATTTTTAAAGACTTGGTCTTTGAATGTTACAGAAAAAATAGTATTTCTCAATAACCGACTAGTATTCGATGACTTAAATTCAAAGTGAAAGGTTTATACGATTATATTTTACTAATATTACCATCGGACAATACTGTATTTATAGAAAACAAATGAAAAACATTTTTTCCAAAGCGATGCATTTCTGAACATCAAAAACTGTAGCTAATAAAAAAACTAAGGTTATTTCCAGACTCAGCGCCTTCAAATTAGTTAAAACCATTATTTGGTGTCTGTCTCGACACCATTTTAGAACTTTTCCATTTGCTTACCAGTGTTATACGCAATATGTTTCTAGCAAATTAACTCTCAAAGCATCTACATTATAAATGACTGACCACTGACTGTCCAGTTCTTTGTTATTTTTATGGCATAATATAAAAAGTAATAATGCAAAATAAAAAAAAAATTAAAGTACATTGGTCTGTAAGGATTTTTTATATGACAACTGTTAGACTTCTCATGGATTGTCTAGAAGTTGACAAAAACGGAGATAACAAAATGGAGGTTTAAGATTTTAGATTCAATATTATCCCATGAAACGATAACTTAGATGATTGTAGTGTTACTTTGTGAACTTGTTGTTATAATAATATTGAGTCCAATCTCTAGTCTAGATGATACTGTGTTAGACTCAGTGGAACAGGGCAAGAAATAATGGAATCGAATATATATATATATATATATATATATATATATATATATATATCCCAGGATATGGATATCGATTCGAGGGCAGTCCAATTCCGATTAAGTAAAGTCTTCAGTTCACAATTCTTTGATGTATTTGTTGTACTAGTAATTTAGATAATCTCATTAAAAGCAAAACGCCAGAAACTTAGATAGCATTGTACAAAACAAGACCACTAATAAACAATGCAACTTCAGAGACAAAAATAAAGTCCACTTCAAGGACTTTGCAACACAAAAGAAGTCATTTACAAGGCAAAGGTCAGTCAGTTAAGTGCCATACGTGATACACTCTTGAGCGATCATGCCTCGAAAGAGACATGACTGACTGGGTAGAAGATTATCCCGCAGTAGGTTGCCATTACTTTCTGCGATAGACTGGTTGCCGACCAAGGCTATAGAACCCAATCTGTCCTGTTATTTAACCCATAACTGGAAGGAAGAGACGAACTAATACCTCTCCCAAGGGTATTTGCGCGTAAGTGAATACAATGGATTCAACTGGAATTCGAACTCGGCTTCCCGATTTCTCGTTCCGAGCCGATATTCACTGTATCACAAAGGTACATGACTTTAAAGGCCAAAGTAAAATATATTTGGGATCAACTAAAGACACCTTTGAGACCGGGTGGTTCAATCACATTCTACACCCATAATAGAAAACACGTGACCGTGGAAAAAAAAACACCGTTAAGTTAGCGTTCATAAAAAACGGTAAACGGTAAAATCAGTTATTGCAAAAGACCAGAAGACACAACTCATAGTAGAAACCTAGGTCGCGTAATATCTCGTTTACAAATAGAAAATATTCAAAAGTTTTAAAATATAACTGTCTTGAACACTTTTTAAAACTGGTCAAGATTTATTATGACCAAGAACTAAGTAATTAAACAATCAATCAATCAATCAATCAATCAATATATATATATATATATATATATATATATATATATATATATATATATATATATATATATATATATATTATAAATCCTATAAAAACAATTTAGTACAGGTATTTTTTCCTCGAGCAAGACTTTAGGAAAACCTATTCTGATATAAAACTTTGACATGGTAAAAAAAATCGAAAAGATGATTTGAAAATATATATAGGAAGAAAATCACGATGAAAATGCCATTTCATTCCGTGATATGGAAACTTTCGACTAAAAGCAAAATCACAGAATATATTCTTTCTTTTAGTTTTTAACTAAGTTATGTATTACAGATCCTTCGGCAGAATTTAAGTGAATTTCACCAGAATAAATAAGTAAATTTTAGCTAAAAAATCATTTTACGAAGACATAGACACGCAAACGTGTATTTGGGAATTCAAATATTTCAGTATTATGGAATATATATATATATATAGGAACATGATGAATACATCTACATATATCAATATAAATTTTAAAAATATGAGAAGGTGTAAAGGTTTTGTGTGCCCGTTGTCGCATTTTTTCTATTACATAAAAAATAGAGGTGACTCTAAACATTTATATATATATATATATATATATATATGTACAGTAGCGAGCATAAAGTTCGGAACGATGTCAAGAAAAAGTCTAAATATGAAATAATTTTTAGTTTAAAGATTCAAAGATCATTTTATCAAGAAAAAAGGATATAAAAGTAAATTATATAAATCAAAATATAATTTTCAATAAATTTATTTTGATAAAGTTATCAGAATAATTATATAACATTCGAAAAAAAAATAGATGATCAAAACATCAGAACGATTAAATAAATCCATTAAATTTAATAATTATTTTGTATTATTGAAAACTTTTAGGGTAAGAATATAAAATCGGGTATTTACCTAATTTACACTGGCTTTATACTGCTTTTGCATTGTTAACATGGCTGAAATAAATCTGTCATTGATACTTAGAAAACTGATAGTCAAGTTACGTAATGAAGATAAACTCTCGATTGGTGATATTTCAAAGCGTGTGGGGAAATCTGAAAGTGTTATTCATAGTTTTTGAAGAAGGCTTGTCATGAAATCACCTAGTAGGCACTGGAAAACTTTTACAAGGAAAGACAGATGGATTGGTAAAGAATAAAAAAACAGCTAATGCTAACCTTGGCATTAAAATATCAAATCACACTATTTCCCAAAGATCTAATGAAATAAATCTAAACAATCGAGTAATCTCTTAGAAGCCTTACATTTCTAAAAGAAATCAAATGAGCCGATTGAAATTTGCCACTGAACACGTCATATAGACAGAGGTACAGTGAGATTGTGCTCATTTTAGCGATGAGTCAAAGTTTAACCTGTTCGGTTGTGACAGGAGAAGGTTCGTACGATGCAGTCCTAAGGAATGATATTTGTCTCAGTGCATTAAAGTAGCGTTAAATTTGGAGAAGGAAGTGTGATGGTGTTTGGCACGATTTCAACCGCTGGTACGGGACCTCTTGTTAGGCTACACAGTAAAATTAACGTAACTGCATACAAGGAGATATTGAAGAAAAATATTGTACCTAATTTGAGAACTGCAATTAATCAACCAGCTGTATTCATTGCATGATAACGCGCCATGAAATCAATCTTGCTGATCGCCCGGTGAGGAGGATGGCTAAGTTCCAGAAGGATTAAAAGCAAGATCTGTCATAGGGCGGATGAACGTTGTTAGACGGTCGACATTTATCTCGCAGAATGGGATAGGCTGGTCTGTGTATCTATTATGCAGACAGTGCAGCAACGTAACGGCATGGCTGAGCGGTGGAGACTGAAGTGAATGGCCACAGGGGACGGCTGCTCAGATGGAATAGTTATAAGGATCAAAGCAAATTAGAAGACATCGACTGCGGTTAGACCCAGGAAGTGTTTACTTTTTTCTGAGATACACTACAAAAGAATAATTAATTTTAATAAAGAGAAAACTATTTATGTGCTGAAACCTGATAATGATAATCTTGGAATTTCATAATATGTTGCCCATATTAATACCTGATTTAAGTCAAGTATCCCGAGGTGTGTTGTGGTGCAGTGAATATCGGCTCGGAACAAGAAATCGAGGAGTCGAGTTTGAATTTCAGTTGAATCCCTTGCATTCACTTACACGCAAATATCTTTAGGAAAGGTAATAATCTTTCCCTTTCCATCCAATTATGTGTTAAATAACAGGAGAGATTGGGTTCTATAGTCTTGTTCGGCAACCAGTCTACCGCAGGAAGTAATGGCAACATACTGCGGGATAATCTTCTGCCCATCCAGTCATGATTGCCCAGGCGTGTACCACGTATGGCACGTTACTGTCTGACTGATTCCAAGGCTGAATTTAAAATTTTAAAAACCAATCGATATAAAATATCTTATTCCGATATTTCGTTTAAAGGTTTCTTGAATATTCAGACGGCCATACGATAGCAAATATTGGGTCGCCTATGTTATGGATATCCACTAAATTTCTTTTAAAGAGATAAGTGTGTGTGTGTTCACGTATGTGTGTAAGCAAGCAGTTAAATCAGCCACTTCACTGGCAATTTTCAAGGATGTTATTTTTCCGATGTTGACATTTTGTCTTCATGTTTTGACAGCAAAGTGATTCTTGTCTTTTTGAAAATTATCTCCAGCAAAAAGGAAACATGCAAGAAAACTGGAAAAATTCAAACAAAAATTAATATTTTTCTCGTTGGTCGTTTTTAGCGAAACATGCTTAAAAGGAATATTACTGCCCATAAATATAATCATAATTTATCCATCACACCCAGATGGTACATAGGGCAGCAACATTTTATTGCTGTTTCTGTAACAAATTGTTTTTACGGGGTAGGGTTGTTAGCCCTGCACCCAACCTCCAAACCCGGAGGATCATTCTTAGTCCTTACGTTTACAGCACCTGGTATTCCCAAATGGTCACCCATTAAGTACTGACCAGGCTCGATTTTGCTTAACTTTGTGTGATCGGACGGGAACTGGTGTATTCAACACGACATGTAATCATATAGTTATGAATTTATTATATATTGCGACACGGAAATTTCTATGTTACTCAAAATAATAAAACCTTGAGTCCTCTTCACCTGTGTATATATATATATATATATATATATATATAATCTGCCTTTACTATAGTTTCATGCATCTAAGGGCAATCATCAGGAAGTCGGCAAATGTTAATGCTAAAGATTTTTAATGATTTACTAAGTACATGAAACGCGGTAAGGCATAAAGGTATATATATATATATATATATATATATATATATACCAATATATATATATATATATATACATATTTGAAAAGGAAATAGGGTTGTTCTAACGAGAGTAATCGGTATAGAGAAATAAATAATAAAGATAAATAAAGAGAGAAACCCTCAAAATGTGGGGAACCTTAATGAGCACAAGAAAACTAGCATTTTACAATGCTATGAAAAATAAAGAAACTGCCGCCATATACAGAGCATATAAAGAAGGGGAAAACCCCAATATACCAAAAGAAAATTTAGGAAATAGTAACGACCCAGGATACTGAACAACAAAAACAAATTAAAATGACCCTCAGCCTGAACAAATTACAGGCAAATATTGACATACAAAAGGACAGAGCAAAGTCCAACAAATGCACAGAATTAGACAACACAATTCTGAAAAAATAAAAGAGACATGCCCAAAAGAAATACAACAAATCTTATCAGACTTATGGGAATCCAAATGTAAGGAGGAAGAAAAAAATCTTGAAAAAAAATAAAATGGATGACAGCATTACCAAATCAGGACGAATCGGAAAACAAAAACAAAAAAAAAACAAGACAAGACACACTAAACATGTCGTTATTAAAGAAACAAATTCCTGGACAAAACAAATACCCAGGAAACCAGTATGAGAAACAAAATACGTGAACATTTCAGATGACATCATTATAACACACAATCAAATCCAAAAATCAGGTACACTCACAAAATCTCACAGAACCACATAAGAAACCCACAAAACAAACAATTATTTCATAACCATGATTATAATATTCACATACGTACATATCTACCCATACTCGGCCAAACATCAACGAACAAAAGTAAAGGTGCACTATCCCATAACACAAACAGACAAAACTACAAAACATTCCCTAAAACACAGAATGTACAACACCACAACTACTACTACAACTCCCCGTACGGAAATATACTTAACCACCAAAGACCACCAGGACATACAAACACTACATTCTTCAACCTAAGTATAGCCTTAACAAAAACAACAATTCAAATGAAATAAACATATTTTTGAAAAAATCTGGGATACAGACTTTTAATCAAACACAACATCCATAGCAATCTCACACACAAGCAAAGACGAGCACTAGAAATCATCCGTAAGAACAATAATATAATAATAAAGGAAGCAGACAAAGGCGGTGCTGTAGTCATTATGAATAAAACTTATTACAAAACAAAACTTCAAGATATGCTAGGAGACGAAAATACCTATAAATATTATCAATCAGAATATAAATGAAAACATCATATCGAAAATAAAAGAACTCTACCTTACACAGAGTAGAATTAACGAAAAAAAAAAGATTTTCTTACAGACTTTACTTCATATACCAGTAATTTTTACGCATGCAGACACACACGTGCATGCACAAACGCACACACACGGGCATACATGCACAAAACAAACACACACACACACACACACACACACACACACACACACACACACACACACACCGGGTTCATGAAATTTCCTAAACGCGTTTGCCTTTATTAACGCTCTCGTGAAGGAAGAAAAAAGTTATAACCAACTTAACTATATAAACAAAGATTTGGCCATCAGAAACAAAAGGAACCCGATAGGTAAAACCACAAATTTATTCGCCTGAAGAGAGTCAATCATAGACTCGAAACACGTGTAGCGTCACAAATATCATTTTGTTTGTATAATATTTTTAAACAACAATAAATATACACTTTAAATAAAACGTTCATGGTCTCTCACATTTTATTCTATATATATATATATATATATATATATATATATATATATATATATATATCTTTCTAGTTATCTATATATATAAAAGGCAATCTGTGAGTCTGTGTGTGACTGTTCCCTATGCACGCCTACATTTTTTAAGCTACGCCATTCAAACTTTCTAGGGACACATATCTCCAGGGAAGCCTGGTCGACAGATACTTTTTGAGTTTAAGTTCAACAATTTTCACTTACGCCCTTTTTGGCCAATGGACACGATTGTTTACATTTGCTCCGTAAAACATCTAAGATCTAAGATGGTTGCTGAATTACTCACAATCAAATCACAGGTGTCAAACGCGACTAAAATATTTTTTATTTAAAAAAAATAAGCCTTTATATTTAAATTTTATTTCGACGCTTTAAAAATTCATTTGTTCAACAAAAAATGTGATTTTCCCTGTAAGATATTTTTTGGAAAAAAGTCTTTTTTCAAACAAACAAAAAATATGTAAAAATAAATAGTGTAAATGGTTAATTTAATTAATTTTTTTTTTTCAGATTTAATATTTCATACTTCAGAAAATAAAATTAAAACAAAATAACGCTTTTTTTTCGCTAAATATTTTATGTAGGAAATCAACTGTGTGTAAATTATTTCCATCTACTCCCCTTATTGGCATCTTCTACGACTGAAATGTTCTAAGTTGCACGGGCAACGCCGGGCTATGATGGTATTCTATGTACATATAAAAGGCAATCGGTGAGCCTGTGCGTGGCTGTTCCCTATGCATGCCTACATTTTTTAAAGCGACGTCATTCAAAATTTCTAGGGACACATGTCTACAGGGAAGCCAGGTCGACACATACTTTTTGAGTTTTAAGTTCAGCAATTTTCACATTTGCACTTTTTGGCCAATGGGCACGATTGTTTACATTTGCTCCGTTAAACATCTAAGATCTAAGATGGTTTTGGATTACGGCACAGAAGTCAAGTCTAATGTGTCAAACGCGACTAAAATATTTTTTATTAAAAAAAAATGAGCCTTTATATTTCATTTTTATTCCGATGTTTTACGTCACAGAAATCAAATCACACGTGTCAAACACGACTAAAATATTTTTTTATTAAAAAAGACAAAAAATAAGATTTTATATTTAATTTTTATTCCGACGTTTTAAAAATTCATTTGATCAACAAAAAAATGTGAATATTTTTCCCCGCAATTTTGACAAAAAAAGAAATATTTAAAAAAAAAAAAGTGTTTTTACAAACAAAAACAAAATATGTAAAATAAAAGGTGGCATCTTTGCCTACAACTAAAAGATTTTGTGTTGCACGCGCAACGCCGAGTTATGATGCTAATATCTATATAAACATACCTTTATGGTTACATTACCCTGCCCTATATATATATATATATATATATATATATATATATATATAGCTTGATGATTTATATATATATATATATATAATATTTCAATACTGAGTTAAAAACAATCGGAGTCTAACAGTACTCATGAGCTGTGATACAGCAAACAGTTCTGTCTACGGATGACAATATATATATATATATATATATATATATATATATATATCATAAAGCTATATATATATATATATATATATATATATATATATATATATATATATATCATAAAGCTCTCTCTCTCTCTCTATATATATATATATCAGAGTTTATAAGAAACGAAGAAAAAAATGTTTTACAACGTCTAAAACATTAATTTAAAACAGTGCTCGATATATAATATATAGAGCTGTGAATATTTATTGTAAATTATATATTAGAGCATGTACAAATTTTTATACATCCACTATAAATTGTACATTTGTAGTGGATATATAAAAAAATTGTACACTTTCATTTTACTTGCTATTACCCATGAGAAATTTATGAATTTATCTCTTCTACATGGAGCTATAAGTAAATAGAAGGCCAGAGTTGCTGCTATTGCCTTGGGTGGTAAGTTTTGTTTAAGAAGGCCAGGGCTGAATTCTAAACCCCAAATTCATAAGTGTGATCTGCTTTGTGCAAGCCTTCAATATAATAAAATTCTAAGGGCAGGTGGCCGTGTGGCTGTTCGGTTTTAAGAACTGAACTTCTAAACTCACATACGTAAAAAAAAGAACCTGTGTGTGTGTATTAGTGTATGTGTTTTGTGATGTCAGGATAGAGAAACATATTTCTATATTCACAAGTTTTTAATGGAAGTTTTGTACATATAAAGACAATTTAAGTATATAAATTTACATTTATATGTAAATAAGATTAAAGAGTGGATTAATGTAGTACAAATTATTCCTGTTGTATATCACTTGTGAACTATCTAAATTGTTATCATTGCATATTTAAAGTGGAAAAATACAGGATAAAATCTAAAATCGAATTTAGCATAAGCGTATATAAAATGGTTGTGCATTGTGGTGCTATTCATATCGACACAGAATGAGAAATCGAAAAGCCGAGTATCAATCCATCTCTTCTGCAGTTACGGATTGAATAGCAGGAGAGATTCGGTTCTATAGCCTTGGTTGGTAACCGCAGAAAGAAATGACAACCTATTAGGGGATAACTTTCTACTTAGTAAGTCATGAATTGAAAGAAACATGAACGCCCAAGCGTGTATTACGTATGGCACTAAACTGACTGATATGGATAAAAGGTTTGAATAGCAGGACGCATTAGGTTCTATAGTCTTGGTTGGCAACCAGTCTGCTACAGAAAGAAATGACAACCTATTGCGGGAAACTCTTTTACCTAGTCAGTCATGGATCGAAAGAGGCATGACCGCCATAACGCGTCTCACGTATGCCAATGAACTGACACTATTGCAAAACGGAAAATCTTTCACACATGCGTTTTGACATATGAATTATATTAAATTCAAATCATATCTGGATACATTTAGAAGGGAAATTTCAGACGGTGACTCCGTATTAAGATATAATCCTGAGAAAAAATGAAAATGGAAGAATGTTCTTCAAAATAATTAAAGTTTGGAGATAGTTTGATTCGATAATTTACTGTTTTCTTTTAATTATATGAAACCTATTACATTTTCTCATCTACATATTTTCTTTATGTTGTATATTTAATTTGATATCAATGCTTTTGAAAAGTCTTGCATTACGGAAAATGAAATTAGGTTGTCTAGTGTATAACTACGCAGTTTGTTTATCTTCAAGGTAGGTTCATTGTCAACAGAAACGATAGATATTTTTTAGAGAAAGATTCAGCAAAAAAAAATCGCAATGAGTTTAATAAGCATGTGTTTGAAGACTTTTCCCCCTCCGATCGCAGACAATGAAACTAATCTCAAACAAATTTTGTCTATGCATATACGGATGCTTTTTTTGCCGAGGACACACAGACAGAGGAATTACACACGATATGCAACTAGCAAATCACGCGTGGAATCAAAATGCATTCTTTATTTTTTCAGAAGATCACGTCTTATCCCTCTTTACTAATGTCGCTAGCAAATCATCTATACGAAACACTGTTTCCCATCTATGCGCCTATTTTTACGCTGATATTAGAATGAATCATAAATAATTTCCGTTTTGTTTATGAACGTTCATCATAAAATAAACTACAATGATATTTTATTCAATTTGTTTCTATATATCGACTAGCAGTATAGCCCGGTGTTGCTCGGGTGTAATGAAAGCTTAAAAACTAATCCATGGTCCTGGAGCTCAGACTCAGCCTAAGGAATATTTGTGTGAAGTTTGGTGAGAATCGGATAAAAATTGTGGATTTGTATAAAGGACATACAGACAGATAAACAGACACACACACGAATATCTTGCCTTATATATATATATATATATATATATATATATATATATTATCGATTTTCTGCACTATTGTAAAAACTGCAACCTTGACATTTCTGAATATAGTTTCTTGTGTCTTTGCCTATGAGTGTATCAAATTTGATTAAAATCGGACCACTCCTTCTATAACCCGATTTTTTCGATTATCGATTTTCGATATTTATCGGGTGTACCTCGACACGAAACCTAGCTAAGAACACTCGCAGATGCTTATAGTAAAACTGTGTAAATTTTCAAGAAAATCGGTTCGGTCGTTTCGGTGTCTATAGGTAACGGATACACACACAGACACACACACACAGACAAAGTTCCATTTATAAATAAGTTTAGATTAGATTTAGATAGATTAGATTAGCTTATATTAATGGCAAAAAATACATCACTAAATAATCCCGAACCCTTAGTACTAGACAATGTAGAAGTATGAAAACAAGATAGATTATTAATAATGAAAGAACAATATAAAGTTAAGTCATAAATTAACATTAACATATAAAATAAGGATGATAAGTAACAAAAAAGGAAATGGAAGATTATAATCAATATAGAAACAGCCATCATGCGCTGAAACAGAGTTTTTTTCTTAATCTTCTCTCCCCCACCCTCTCTCTCCCCTAGCTCTCTCTTCCTCTCTCCACCTCTGATGGCCAAATGGTGCAAAATTATTCGAACATAGTGAGTGAGTAAAACTGATATATCAGTTTCCAAAATCTTCCTGCCTTATAGATTGTTTGCGTAACACTAATGAGCGAATAGTCATTTGTGATGAAAAGTGAACAGTTTATGATAGACGCAAACGACCAGGTCAATGGCTTGATCGTAACGAGTCCCCCAAACATCAGCGAAAGATTATGGTGACTTTCATGTGATCTGCAGTTGATATTATTCACTACAGCTTTCTTGAAGCCAATCAGTGCATTAATACAAAACTTTACTGCAATCAACTTGCTGAAATGCATGCACACCTGCAAAACATGAGACTTGAATTAGTGGATCGACGTGATCCAATTCTGCTCCACGATAATGTTCGGCTACATGTTGCATGAATGATGCTGCAAAAACTCACAGACTGGGGATACGAGAGTTTACCACATCCTCCATATTCTTCTGATCCACTGATTGTCATTTTTTAAGCACATTTTAAATGGTGAAACGTTTATGTTCAAACCAGAGGTCGAATCAGCTTTCATAGATTTTATTGCATCATAGCCAATTTTTTTTCACAATGATGAATAAATAATCTCCTCGATCGATGGAAGAGGTACATAGATGCGCAATGCTCGTATGTTCACTAATTTCAACATTTCTGCATTTAATTTTTAAAAAATGAAATTATATTTCTGAAATCGGCCATTTTATGTAGCAACGTAATACCTATATGCAGCCTTGCACTGTCATTGCGTATAAGATGTTTCCTTTAATCCACCGTGTATACTGCCACGTATAACTAACATTTATCGTGATACTTTCGTCATTACAACTGGTTCCTATGAATGGAAGATTATTAAGATTTGTTTAAAATATCACTCTTTTGCTAAGGAAGGTGGAATCGCCTCTAATGCACAGGCGGTTACAGTGAGAGAGGAAAACAAGTTACATGGAGTGTCGTGGAAATAATTAAAGATGGATAGTATTCAGAAAGGTATAAGATAGCAATTGACGTGGTATTTCAACTTTTGGAGATTGTAACTATTGGCGAAACAAGTACACGGAAGTTAGTTCTACAGGCGGGAAGTGCTAAAAAAGAAACTATTAGAGTAGAAAAGGCGTTTAGATTTAACTATTTCAACTGTAAAAAGGGTAAGACCTAGTTGCCAATCTAGTAATGCACGTAAAATAATCTACTCGGGGCATCAGGACAAAAAGCTTGTCAGAACAGTTACTATGACAATGTTTGTAGAAAAGACAGAGGTAGCCACATCACGTCGGTGAGAAAGTTATTGAAGTCGAGATGCCACGTCAGACTTCATTACATAGATGTGTCATATCAAACTATATCATTTATTTAATAAAATGTTGTTTAAAATAACACTAATATTATATAATGGTATTGAGGAATAAATTATCAGGTTGAAATTATTGATGCTAATAAATTCTTTTTAACTACAAAATAAAACATACGCGACTTAACAATAATGTATTGTCAAAAACATTTTATAGGAAAACATTCATAAAAGAATAAAATGTGTATCGTGTAACTATGGCTAGAAAAACTGCACACACCATTTCCACGCATGCAGCTGTATGAGCTATTATGACAAAATCATTTTTATACATCATGCCATTCGGTTCAGCTTGCTTATGTTATACTACTAACGTTTCGTTCGTTGCACATTCCAGTTTTCTTCTGGTGTTTGTGGTTGCATTCGATTCTTTCCCTAGAATTTTGATTCAATCTCTTTATTCGGTTCACGAGGTTAGATATTTTTCTTCTTCTCTCTATTCTTCATGATTATTCTGTTGTGCCAGACCCAGTGATTGAAAAAACAACTTCCAGTTAGCTAAAACACAACCGTTTGGAAATAAGATCATGACCGCCAGGAAGACAGAACACAACTGCGTGAGAGCCAGAACTGCCAGAAAGCTAAAGCACAGCTGTCAGGAAGCCAGAACAAAATCACTAGGAAGCCAGAACACAACTATCAAGAAGCCAGAACAAAATCACCAGGAAGCCAGAACACAACTATCAAGAAGCCAGAACAAAATCACTAGGAAGCCAGAACACAACTATCAAGAAGCCAGAACAAAATCACCAGGAAGCCAGAACACAACTATCACGAAGCCAGAACAAAATCACTAGGAAGCCAGAACACAACTATCACGAAGCCAGAACAAAATCACTAGGAAGCCAGAACACAACTATCACGAAGCCAGAACAAAATCACCAGGAAGCCAGAACACAACTATCACGAAGCCAGAACAAAATCACTAGGAAGCCAGAACACAACTATCAAGAAGCCAGAACAAAATCACTAGGAAGCCAGAACACAACTATCACGAAGCCAGAACAAAATCACTAGGAAGCCAGAACACAACTATCACGAAGCAAGAACAAAATCACTAGGAAGCCAGAACACAACTATCACGAAGCCAGAACAAAATCACCAGGAAGCCAGAACACAACTATCACGAAGCCAGAACAAAATCACTAGGAAGCCAGAACACAACTATCAAGAAGCCAGAACAAAATCACCAGGAAGCCAGAACACAACTATCAAGAAGCCAGAACAAAATCACTAGGAAGCCAGAACACAACTATCAAGAAGCCAGAACAAAATCACCAGGAAGCCAGAACACAACTATCACGAAGCCAGAACAAAATCACCAGGAAGCCAGAACACAACTATCACGAAGCCAGAACAAAATCACTAGGAAGCCAGAACACAACTATCACGAAGCCAGAACAAAATCACTAGGAAGCCAGAACACAACTATCAAGAAGCCAGAACAAAATCACTAGGAAGCCAGAACACAACTATCACGAAGCCAGAACAAAATCACCAGGAAGCCAGAACACAACTATCACGAAGCCAGAACAAAATCACTAGGAAGCCAGAACACAACTATCACGAAGCCAGAACAAAATCACTAGGAAGCCAGAACACAACTATCAAGAAGCCAGAACAAAATCACCAGGAAGCCAGAACACAACTATCAAGAAGCCAGAACAAAATCACTAGGAAGCCAGAACAAAATCACCAACAAGGCAGAACACAACTGCCAAATAGTCAGAATACAACTGCCAGGGAACCAGACCAAAATGCTAGGAAGCCAGAACACAACCATCTCGAAGCCAGAAAACAACCACAAAGAAGCCAGAACGAAACTGTCAAATAGTCAGAATACAACTGCCAGGAAACCAGAACACAATGGCCAGGAAGCCAGATCAGTTTTAACCACAGGTTTGAACCACTAATCCACGTGTCTCTTACTAGGCATAAAATAATTGTAGTTTCCCATCTCCAACATTCTAATAAAAATGCTAAAATCAGAGGGCACTTCACTGTGGTGTAATGGTTAAGAAGCTTATCTTGCAGATAATCTTTGACCACCGAGCAATAAGTTCAATCATCCTAACGTCTTTGCGCCACATCTAAGTTAGCTCAGTGAACCAGGAAATAACAAAACAAATGAAGAAATGCTACATTGCCATGATTTGATAATTATATAATTAATAAAGATGTTATTAATAGAGAAATTTTAACAGAAAATGAAGATTTCGTAACGAACAGTTTCTTGATGTACAGAGAAAATGTCATATTTTTTCGAACTGAGTCTAACAATTTTAAAAGGCTATGGTATATTTTAACAGAGAAATACTCATCTTGAGAAAAATATGACGTTTATACTTATAAACCTCTTATATTATGCAAACATGAGGATTTAGTAAACATAAAGTCTTTTCCTAATACTTTATTTATTCATTTTGCGCAAGATAACTCTTTGCATAGCGATTCTAACAAATATTATTTTACGGCCAATGCGAAGATTAGTATAAACAGTAAAGATTAAACAGAACTTATAAGAATTTTTAAAAAAATGGAAAGCAGTAAAACAGAAAAACAGACTGGTAATTTGCTCAATGATTTTGGTGAGTACTTAACATGTGAAAAAAACGAAAGTAAACATTGTTTCGGGGATTTAACACATGCCACAAACTTGTCAATGAGAACTTGTGAGCATGCGTGATTTCCCCAACGGTGTGATATTAATGCGGGTGAGGAGAAAACAGGTTCAAATGACAAGTGAAATGCTGATGTACGGAGAATAGTAGAGGAAATGTATGATCACGAATCTTTCAGTAGAGAAAACCTTCCCAAAAGAGATATATAAACAGACAACCACGAAGATACGAAGACATATGCATAACTTTACACAAACGCAACCAACGACACACGATCACCAACGTTCAGCATGTCATTTTTATTTCTCTTATATTTATTTCCTCTGTTGTAATTTGCATGAACAAGTTTAAATTACTAAGTTATAAATAAATTTGACCAACGATTGTCAAACTGCGACAAACGCGTAGACAGGTAAATCGCAAACCGACAAACTTTTGTACATATACACAATCAATTCTGCTTGGGGTAGTTGTGTCGAGAAAGATCACTTCCCTATAATGAGATCCTTTCAATAGTATATCTCCAAAGAAGACACTTTTAACACGTTATTTATACTCACCATATGTGCCAGTTTTAGACTAAAAATAAGTTTAAGCACAAAAAGGATCGTCTATCGTTCTCACACTGCTAGCATTACCATCTAACAGCATCATGACTATAGAGATCCAATCTCTTCATTCTCTATACTTTCTCAAAGATTAGATATTTAAATATTAAAACAGATTTAGTCTTTTGAAGAAAACCCATATATACTGTGACGATAATCCATTTGTCCCACTAATGAAGCTGACTGAATATATACATTAAAGAGAACTCTACTTTTGTTGAGAGTTCATCAAAACTCTCTCTTTAGCAAGTATCTGTCTCCTGGCGGAGAGAAATCCAGATAAGGCTTAACCGAAAGGTAGAGACTCGTCTGGGCTAAACAGAAAAGAGCCCAACCATGCCTTAAGCAGAGTCTACGGGAGATTTTTACCCGAGCTTAAGGGCTTGGATTACCAACATAAAATTCGGCCTTATGTCACATTCAACCTCAGTGGGGAGATAGGTGAATAACCAGTCCATCAAAAGTTTCATTTGATCAGATTCAATGCTTTCGAGAAGAGAGGAACTCATACGAGGCCCCGCCGAAGGGTAGAGTCTCGTCTTGGGAAAATAGACAAGAGCCCTACCCTGCCTTATGCAGGGTCTACGGGAAAATTTTAACGGGGCTCAGATCTCCCAAGTACAGTTCGGCCTTGTACCACATCCAGATGTGCGTTATGGTGCAGTGTATATCGAGGTCAACGTAAATAGCAAAAACAAACCATCTAAAAAGCAAAAAGCAATTAAGTGGATAACTATCAAATATACAACAATAATGAAGTTGACATCCATTCACACGTACATTTAGAAGCAACAATTTTTTACAGTCCTGTAAAATGCTAATATTATCCTAATACTATCATAATAACAATAATAATAACCATATATCTATGGTCTAAATTTGGATTGAGAACTTTTTAAAAATAAATATCTAACAGTAGAATGTACTTCCATTTGTATCAATTTATATATATATATATATATATATATATATATATATATATATATATGATATAAGAAGTTGATACCAACTATTAATATCTGAATTATGATAAAAATCAAAAAGATTCTGTTGTCTGTGATATGATGATCAATATGTGACAACATTGCACTATTTTTGGGCATGTTATTCAACGAGTGCGTTCGACTCAATATATGAATTTAATGATGTTTTTAGCAAATGCAATATATTGTTTTTAGCAAATGCATATATTGAGTCGAACGCACTCGTTGAGTAACATGCCCAAAAATAGTGCAATGTTGTCACATATTGATCATCATATCACAGACAACAGAATCTTTTTGATTTTTATCATAATTCAGATATTAATAGTTGGTATCAACTTTTTATATCATAATTTCTAATAGAAAGACTTAAAATACTTCTATATTTCTGCAAACCTCAGAAAAATATCATTAAATGAAATATAGTTTAATATAGTTTAAAACAGTTTATGTTTAAAGTATTATTCATCTATTATATTAGTAACAAAAATAGAATGTATAAATATTAGATTACTACACGATTTTTCAGGACAATTTAGTTCTGTTAAACAATTCTATTTATACGATACATGTGTATTTGAATTCATTTAATGGTAAAATCCAAAATGTTGCCAATAAAATCTTGTCTATTGTTCTATCAACATTCACATATTGAGAATTTTAATATTCAGTCATTGTCACTTGTCAAGCAATACACGTCAATTTGAGAAGAAATACTATTGAAGATTATTTATATATATATATTCGATTATTGAATCGTAATTGTACTCAGTGACAAAAATGGTGTTTCATCAGTCGTTTACTGAAAGGGATGCGTTTTTTAGCGAGCGGGTCTTCTTTGGCAATGTCCTCAATATCAGCATAGAGAATTAATATCATTAATTAAACAGTACTGTACGGTTAAGTGAAAAAAATCTCCAGATTTATTATATATATGTATGTATGTATATATATATATATATATATATATATATATATATATATATATATATATATTGTATTTAGGCAGCATTATTTCATTGATGCATGTTTCATTAAATAATGTAAATTTTGTCTCTTTAGTTTATGTGAATTTATTTCACATTGTCTGATAAGCTTAATAGCATTATCATTAAATGAAGAAAGAAATCACAATATTGATATATCATTTTTTTGTAATCCAATCTAAGCTTTCGGCTTTTATAAGCCCATTTGAAAGATGTAAAATTACATTATAGTATAACAGTTCAAGGACAAACATAAATGACAGTCTGTTTTTGTTTACATTGAAGATTTCCAAGCACCGACAAACTCCTGCATACAAGACGCTGGAAGCAATTATCACACTACAGCTCATGACGTCACACATTTTTATACGAGTATAAAAACCTAATAATTCTCGTGTTGTCAAATTCCTACACTTTAACAGCTGTCATCCCCTCAAATTAAAAAAAATCTATCGTATACAGCTCATTTATCAGAATAAAACGCATATGCTCAGGCCATCCAGATTTTCTAAACAACATTAACAACCTAACAAAACAGTTTCAAAAATGTAAATATCCAATAAAAATAATAAAGGAAGCACTACATAATGCCATCCACATAGATCGTAGCACACTTCTCACATACAAAAAACGAAAAGATAACAACCGAATTCCCATGGTTTTTAAGCATAATCAATATTCCTACACACTTATCAAAAATTTAAAAAATGATTACAGGAACCTCCAATCAAACAAAAACATCAAAGACATTTTCGATAAACCACCCATAAATGCAAAGAAACAAACAACCAACCTATCAACTATTCTCACTTCTAACAAACATTTAAATAATACAAACCTATCAGGGAATTTAAAATGTGGGAAGCCTCGCTGTTTAATTTGTAAACATTTAATAACAGACAAAACATTCTCTGTACCCAACACCAAAATAAAATTACACCCACCAAACCTTACTTGTGACAGCAAAAACATCATATACTTTCTCTTCTGCTCAATTTGCCCCAACAGTGGATATATCGGCGAATCCGGTTATAGCTTTAGATTTCGCTTCAATAATCACAAACTAAATATACGACAAAAAAATGTATACACCCCAATTGCGGCCCATTTTAATCAACCTGATCATACTTTAGAAAATTGCAAATGTTTACTAATAGACTCCAATTTTAGTTCTACATACACACGCAGAAAGAAAGAAAAATACTGGATTTTAAAATTAAATACACACAAGCTAGGGTTAAATAGGGACTTAGGTGTGTTGAATCTTTACAAATATTTCAATAGCCAAAAATTTTTTTTCTCAGATATTCCAAGAAATTTTTATCTAAAACAAACTTTCTCTACGAACGTGCCGCATGTTGTGAACTAACACACCACGTGATGTAAACAAAAAAATATTCGGACGCTATCGTGAAATACGTTTCTAATTCAAATGTAAAAATCACTCGTTTCTGATGAAGGACCGAGGGCGGTCTGAAATATAAAATACAATAATAAAAATAAACAAATACTGTCCAAAAAAAGTACATTTTTAAATTCAAAACTTTTTTTTATTAATATTCTTTCCTATATATATTAAGACATACGTGGATACGTGGATCATCACTATGTTATATATATAGATAGATATATAAATTGATGCTTGGTTCATTAAATAATATTATAATATAAAGAAGTTTTGTCTATTATATATATATATATATATATATATATATATAAATTATTTTTAAGTAACTGATGAGACATTGTTTCCATCATTGTTAACTACCTGATGTGATATCATTCTTTCAATGTAGAACCAAAATGTACAATATATATATATATATATATATGTGTGTGTGTGTGTGTGTGTGTGTGTGTGTGTGTGTGTGTGTGTGTGTGTGTGTGTGTGTGTGTGTTGTTTTTTTGTGTGTGTGTGTTGTTTTTTCTTTTTGTGTGTGTGTAGAGAGAAAAACGAAATGAATTGCTGAAAAATTATTTTGATATTATTACTGCAAAAAATAAAGTGATGTGCTGTTTCATTAGGAAAATATCCACTCACGAGATGCCAGTGCTACAAAACATTCTTTGACAATTTCTATGGCCGATACAATTTCTAGTTTTCACCTACAGAACATGTACGTGGCATGATGGCTCCTGTCTTATTCAATTCCTCGATCTAAAAATGCTGCTGCCGTATTATATAAACGGCTTTAAGTGATTGGAATAATACACCTCAGAATGGAATTCGGAAACTGTCCGCTAATTTTTGCAAGTCCATAGAGGATGTCAAGGATATCTTTTAGATGTTATGTCTATTCAAAGCGTAGACATTGTGATTTTTCATACCTGTTCGTTGAGATTGAATTGGAGAGAATAAAGTAATTTCCAATTTCTTTTTGAACTGATTTAAATTCAGAACTAGCATTCTCTTAGACTGACTGCGATCCAAAAAAGTGATACTATTTAAATTATAGATGTGTAATAATATATGGATCCATGCCTTTCTAAAGAACTGGATTGAACGAAGAACTCTGTTTTCTCTTTTCACTCTTTTCCTCTAGCAACACATTATGTATTCCTCGTTCCTAGCCAAGTAAAGATTTTATATGTTAATGTTCACCTTATCTAAAGCCGAAGAGCCACTCAAGCTAGTTACTACCTGTTATTGTATCAACGCAATAAAATGCAAGAAGTAGAGATAATGACTTTATTAAGAAAAGATAAAGTTTGAAAAGATCAAGTTTGAAATGATTGGGAAAATCTTCTTTCGGAAACTGTTCCATAAAGATTTGTTTCTTGAGAAAACGCTACCTGAATGAACTTAATAATGAAATATGAATAAAATGGGTATAACTCGCCCTTGTGTACCAGTTGTAAAAGTCAAGGCTGGTAAAATTAAAGAATGTAGTTCGTCACATGCCATGGAAATAGCAATAGGGAAGCGAAAGGCTCACGTTATTTTGTCTGTAGAAGAGGTATCAGAAGGAGGAAAATAATCCATCTCCCACACGGCTGCGTTGACATTTTAACGCTATAAAAACAGGAAAATTAGTATGGTAGATATAGCAGAAATACTCCATTTTTAGTCTGATCAAGGTTCTTTTAACCCGAAAACACTAACCAGGCAAATAACGCCATTTTAATTACAATCTAATTAAATTTACGTACCTGATTTTCTAACCTAAATAATGTTTTTCAGTTCCCATTAATGTTAACTCAAAGTACAAATTTTGAAGTTCCTGCATGTAAAATATTTCAAATAAAGCATTATATTTAATATTTTTTGATATTTTCAAAATTAGGTATGGTATATCCATGGTTAGTGGTGGTGTAACTTTAACTGATGGTTAGTGTTCCTGGGTTAATGAGAGTATAAAAGGGAGAGTCAAATAAGGTACAGTCAAATAAGTATTTTTCAAGTATGTTTCAAGCAGCTTTAGAGAGATTGAATTCCAAAATTTCAAGGGAAGGAGACACCTTGTGAGAAACCCATCCATCATGATAACTGAGAGCTCGGAATCGGCTTGATGGTGGTAGTTTACAAGCCAGTCTCCCATTTAAGCCACCTGTGCTAGATCAGAGAAGAAATGGGCTTAAGGCTTCTGCACTTATATATTGTCATTCATCCGCATAGATGTGCACTAAGGATAAGAGCTCTTTGGGACATTCTTAATAGTAGCGGTGATTGCTTTTTAAAACCTTGCAGCGTCAACATTTTTTTTAGATAGAATGTGTTGGACAATATCTTTGAAGATGAGGGAAAAACATGAAGCAGCAGAAATGTGGTTCAACAGAAGGATGCTGCGGATATCATGAACCGAGCAATGACGAGGTTTTTAAAGTATTGAGACGAAAATGAAATTAATACTGGGCATCAGGAAGAGACAACTAAATTTCCTTGAACATGCAATGAGGAAGAAGGGATTGGAGAACCAGTTACTAACAGGCCAGATAGAGGGAAAAAGAGACAGGGAAAACAGCGGATAACATATTTGAAGGTCCTGATCAGGGGAATGACGGAACGAGGATTGTATGGTGCAACAGGAGAAAGCGTGCTAAGAGCTACCTGGAGATGTGGATAGCCATGATCGCCTACGTCCTGAAAGGACAAGTCACTTAAAAGAAGAAGAAGAGTTGGCTACAAATAGAATTGTGGGTGTTTCTGATAGATAGAAGCAATGGGGAGTGCGAAGGACAAAAAACCAGGAGTTTCATTTCAAACAGGGAATATTACGTGATTTCAGCTTATAATTTGCTTTGGTGCATGCAGAAGCAGTATACGCATGCGCGTGTAAAAATCATGCTTCTAGCATTATTCTCTCTCTTGAATCCTCAAAACTGAAATTAAAATAAGATCAGCTTTTCTGGTTTCTTTTTACTTAAGAACCGGAAACGAAGCAGCATTCCTTGAGCCGCGTTTTCGCTTATTGACATATCTCTGCTGCTCGTACAACAAACACCTGCTTTTTTTTCCAAACAAAAATACTGATCCAATTCTTTACACAAAACCGCTTTTTTTTGCTTTCCAGATTTTTGTATGTTCAGCCATTGTTTTTTTTTCATTCCTTATTTCTTATAACTGATAATTTTTTTTCCTTTACTAGATTTCCACACATAATTCGTTTGTCTTTCTATAACTTTTTCTTTTATTATTCGATTAATATTATTCGATTAACCTTCTCTTTCACATCTTATTCTCTTGATTATGCATTTATTAAACACTATCCATCCGTTAGTTTTCATTCTTTCTTTTCTTCATTTAATCATTCCCATTATTGACTTTCATTTTCTTTTTCATTTTGTCTCTTTATCTTAAATATCTTTACCGCCTTTTGAATATAGTTTTACGTGTAATTCTTCCTTGTCTGACGCCACTTGTATTATTTTCTTTATCATTTAATTTCTTTTATAACTTTAATGTTTCTCCTTTGTAAAATACGTGTCTACTTTATTCTGACTTATTTATGCAATCGAGTTTTTCGTTTTATCAAAATTTCTGAGATTAAGTAGTATTTAATTCAGAAAAATAATACCAATATGAAACTTGAATATCAACTCTCGAGAAATCAAAGTTAAATAAGAAGCATAAGGATTTTTATTCAGTGTAACGTATTTTTTATCAGTTTTGTTTATAGTTTATAGCAACGATCAACTCCAAGACAAAGAAAATATTTAATCATATCGCTATGAACTCTCACTTGAGAATTGAGCGCAATGGTTATGTTTTTGCAATAGTCTGCCTAACGCAATAGAAATTTTCTCTTTTGTCACTAGATTTTACAAGGAGTAGCGTATGGAAATAACAATTTAAATAAAACAGTAATTCCCGCTCAATTTCTTTTCTTTTTTAAATACTGGGGTTTGCAGAAGTATAGTCATTTAAGCCTTTTAGCTTCTCTTTTTTTTTATTAAAAACAGCTTGTAATGAGTTAGTGGATTGTAATTTTTTATCTGATATATTTTCTTATATCTAGTGTTATTTTTACTAGATACCCGTATTTGTGTAGTCACTTCATTTTTATTCTGAACAATACTTATTTCCTCCATCGGTCCGCATACAAAAAAAAATTATTTAAAGAAAAATTTTCCCTCCGGCAGGATCTAAACGTGATCTACCTTTGCAGGAGAAAAGCACACCGAATCAGACTGTGATTTCTCCTGCAAAGGGGGATGCAGGTTGGAATCCTGCTGGACACTTGAACTCACATTTACAATGTCGAAGTGCGGACAGTTTGTTGACACGTGGCGATAAGTAACTGAGTAGTACTAAAATAAGAATGAGACGAGATACCCCTAGACATGAGCAGTAGAACGAGAACAGTCTACTTCTGTAGATTAAATAAAGGGTTCAGTTCAAAATTCCTGGTGGCTTAATTACCGGATAGGTACAAATTTTGTGGCAAAAACAACAAAAAAGAGGACATCGCATCTAAATAATTATAAAAACCCAAATAGCAAATAAGATTTATATTGTTTTAACGATTTCTTAAAATTCCAGTATTAATTTTCGAATAAATACTTCATTATTTCTGAAGAGATGAGGTTCGATCAATAAAATCTTATCCTAACTGAAGAGCTGGAATCTGATCTGATGTTTCACTTTATAATGTTCGATATATGCTTTCTGTTTTAAAGCATTGTGTTTAGTGTATTTTTAAAAGCATGTTAAAATACATTTGTCAAAACAAAAGATCTTTCTTCATTACCTTATAGACTTACATGTTATAATACGTAATTCTATCATCTTTTTTATTCTATTTTCAATGTTTTAGCCAATGTTATCATTAAATTCTCATTATATTTACGTTGATTTTTTTATTTACATATCTTTTTCTGTTTTACTTTATTATTGACTGGATTTAAACATAGCTGATCAACAAGTGCCATGAATCAAGAGTCAAATTCTTATACTCAGGCTAAGAGGCGAGACTGAATAAATTGTCTGTCGTTAGCAATGAATCGATGCATAAGTTACCTTGTTATATGAATCTTTATTTTCGTAATCTCGCCTGTTTGAACTCTCACGAGTACGTGACTGTGACACTTCATTCTGGGAAGTTATTATGAACGAAAATACAATGACAATACATTTGTCGGAATGCTATGTAGAAATAAGAAAAATACATAATCTGAGACTTGTAAAAACGATTTACACAAAACTAAATGAGAGATAACTGTTGTACAAATAGAACTATGCGAAATTAATCAAAATCTAAGATAAGTTCCCTAATAATTACATATTCACAGATATAATCACGCGTACATATTTATAATGTGTGTGTGCAATAACTTGTAGAAATTTTAGAATAAAAAAAACACAAACGTAACACTTGAACGCACAGTTAAAAACTGAATTTTATGTATGTATTATATGGTGAAAAGGTTTGCTTTTTGCTTTTAACCATGAAACCCGGATTCGAATTTTACCATGGTCGTTTTATCAGGATGATCTTTTTCAATGTTATCATTCCTTGGACGCGATCTCAGCGTACGACACCTCTACATGTATCATAGTTGAACAAAACCTTGTGAGTTTAAATGGATAGACTGAACTCCTCGAAATCCGTTGTTGATTGTTCTAACATGGAGTCACAAGTTATGGTGACCGAGGAATTTAACGTATTGCCTTTGTTCAAACAGTTAGTCACACCAGATAATGTGCACATTCCTAGAAAATATATCTAAGATCTGCTCACTATACTTGTAGTATACACTACAGGTAGATTTTGTCCGTGTTAAAAAAGATATGCCTGAGCAAGCTTCTGCAACAAGGATTGGCTAGCCGTTCTAGTAGATGAGTTTGCTCAGAAAACAAGAGTAATCAGCCGTTATAAGAAGGGATACTTTAGAAGCTTCTAGAATTTTGATCGTAGAAAAAAATTAAGCTAACACCTCTTGATACCGTCTCTTTTAAAGGAAAACCTTGTCAATTGTTTAAACACGATCACACAAAGGATTCTTCGCTCTTCATTTATTTTGCACATGCTGTATTTATTTTAATAACCATTTTTACTAATTTTTCTCGTGCATGTAAGCATGCTCTTTTGTTTGTATGATAAACTATAGAACAAATCGGAAACGATTATCAATCTAACAAGTTTCACTTTTATTAAAGTTGAAAAAAGAAAGTAATTCTGATATTTTTATCCTTGTGCTGCTTGATTTTCAATGGTCAAACTTGTTTCAGAACTCCCAACTATTCTCAGAACACTCTCATCTACCCAACCCTCATTCTCAGTATCCTTACCCGCCTATCACCCACCCTCTGACATTTCCTATATTTAATCATCCTTTCTCCACTCTACGTAGCCCCCTGCGCAGTAGTGGCAGTGACATGGCTTGCTCGGGGTGAAACGCTTGTAAAAAAAAAAAAAAAATTTCATTTTTTAAGCTAACGTGACTATAATTAGTGGCATATCGAATTCAAGTACTGACGACGAGTCAATCCAAATTTTCAAGAAATTAACGGATCTGAAGCCTATCTGAGAAAAAGTAAAGTTTAGTTTGTTATATAAAAAATCATATTTGTCTATGTGGAAATCAGATGTCAAGTATATTCGTAAATGTGTGTGTGTAACTGTTTTTTATATATTATTGTATTGCTAACATCCCTCTAGCGTTCTCAAGAATGGAATGGTTTGTGGACCGAGGTAGCTATGAAAGTAAAGGCTAATAGCAGTCTCGGATTTTCGTAGTGTCATTTACGATAAATATCGAACTGTGCTCTCAGCGACTCTAACTACTTAACCTCTCCTCTCTTCTATTATTTGTTGTTCTGTATTCTGGTGTTTTTTTAAAATTTGTATTAATATCACTTAGCACTGATATTGTGCTGTAGAGAATCAGCACACGTATTCTGGGTATCATCCTGCCACCTCGGTTATACAACGGATTGGCGACGAAGGAAATTCACTATTCATTAAAACAGTAGTGGACAAAGATTTTTTTTTATTTTCGACTAGCGAAACCAGTATGCCGAAACAAAATTGAGTCGGAAACAATAGACTGCAAACGAAAATATCAACAAACACAATCTATATACAACAGATTTGGCTTCGTAGATTTCAAATAAGCAGTTCTCTAATACCAGATTTGGCGTTGAAAAATCGGACAGCAGTTTTCACCACAATATTCGTATAGATTTACTAAAGAAAACGAACAGTTTGACGACAATTTCAAAACAAATAGGAACAACAGCAAATTTAAAAGTGAAGGGCTTCCAGAAAGACTTCGTTGAATGTTGTAAACAACAAGTATTAGCACAAAACTGTTATATGAATTAGAGCAAAAACAGCTAGAAAAGCAAGAAAAATTAGCTAAAAATCTGCAAGAAAAGCAAATTGCTATACGGTTGGAAATTGTTTCAAAAAGTGAAAGAAGCCCGAATAAACCAGATACATTTTCACATGCCATGTTTAAATCAATTGGAAATTTTCTATATAAACTTGAAGAAGAGGTTAAATTTGATACTTATTGTCGCAGGTTTGAGAATATATTTGCTAAAGACTGCTCGAACAAAACAGACGATAAGAAAATTAAGTAAGTTCGGTGATTTGGAACACGAAAAATACAGAAACTATATTCTCCCAAAACAACCTGGAAAAATTACGTTTGAAAAACTAACCAGATATTGTCTAAACGTTTTGGAGAATGTAATACTTTATTCAGTATGCGATGGCGTTTCTTACACTTATCAAAAGATGATGATGATGACTACATACCGTGTGCAAGTATAATGAATAAAGAGTGTGAAAAGTTCTGATTGAATAAATTAAGCACGGATTGGTTTATATGTCTAATCTTTGTACAAGGCTTAACCACACCAAGCAAAACAGACGTACGCGCGAGACTCTTGACAAAGTTAGAACACGACCAAGAAATAACTCTAATGAATCTGTCTGAGAAATGTTAGAGAAAAGTAAACTTAAAGATTCTGCAAATATTGAACAAAGGGACATATCATATATTAGAAAAATAAAACCACAAAATAGGAAAGATAAAATAAATCCATGCTACTGTTGTGGTCAAATGTATCAGTTGTGATTATAAGGACGATAACAGTTCTTTCTGGAAAGGAAAAGTCAAAAGAAAACTAAAAAGATGATACTTTATACCATGGATAAAAAGTCGAAGGAAAAAGAAAATTCATAAACGACGAGCTAAATGACACGAAAGTAAAAATGTAAATCGACACAGGGTCTGACCTGAAAATTATTAATGCGGATATATGGAATAAAATTGATAGACCGGCAGAATGCAGATCTAAAATAAATTGCCAAAATTTATCGATTAAATTTATTTAAACGTTGTTTTTTTCTGGAAAGAGAGAATATTAATAGTATATGTCATGCAGCAAACGCAGTATCTCTTTGGTCTTGATTGGATGGTTTGATTTATTCAGTATTTCTATCGACCCAGTTTGTAACAATGTTGCTGGATCATCTAATTTTACAGAAAATTTTAAACGTGATTTAAGGACAAATTTCCCAGATATTTAAAAAAAAAATCCCAGGATTTTATTCTAAGGTTAAAGCAAAGCTTGAGTTAAAAGAAAAAGTAGCTCCAGTGTTTCGACCTAAACGACCGATACCATTCACCGTACTAGAAAACATAGACAAAAAGTTGGAACATCTAGAAAAACCAGGCGTTATAGAAAAAACAAATTACAGTCAATGGGCGAGTCCAACTATCGATAAGGAAAAAAATTAATAGAATCAGAGCCTGCGCCGACTACTCTACAGGATTAAATAAATGCCTGAAAAAGCATAAGTATCCTTTACTTTCAGCAAAATATATATTTGCAAAGCTGAATGGAGGAAAGTATTTTCTAAATTAGACTTGTCACAAGCATATTTACAAATTCTGATGGATGATGAGTGTGCAAAAATATTAACTATAAGTACGCAAAAAGGTCTGTTTATGTTAAACAGATTACTGTTTGGAGTAAAAGTAGCATCCACAATGTTTCAAAAGGCAATGGACACAACGCAACTTTGTTGGAATTACGGTATAGCATATCTTGAGGATGTGTTAACTAAAAGCATAGAATGTAATGGACGTGCAAAGCACGTGAACGAAGTGTGTAAAACCATACAAGATTACGGTTTAAAAATCAATATAGAGAAGTGTGAATTCTTTCTACCGAAGATTAAGTATTTTGGTCAAATTGATGACAAAGGTAGAAGGCCGTATTTTAAAAAAACATGCCAAAACCTACGAATATTGCATCCTTATATGCATTCATAGTATTAGCAAACTATTATAGTAACTACATTCCTAACATGAATGAGCTCATAGCACCTTTAAATAAATTGTTGAAAAAAGGCGGATAATGGGTATGGTCTAAGGAATGCGAGAACAGCGTGTCAAGAATTGAAAGCGACTCTAATTTCTAATCTACCATAAAAGCATTATGACCCGAACAAGAAAATATATGCAGCAATTGATGCTACCAACTTGCGGTTAAGGGCTGTATTGCTTCATAAACAGAATGATAGAAAACTTAATGTTGCTTGTCATGTTTAAATTACGCTTCTGACAGTGGAAAAATACTCCTAAATAAAAATTTCACATAGATATTTAAAGCAGAGACTTTATTTTTCAAGCGTATTAATGTCTAGTGGTGGTAAGTTTTGGCGCGAACTGCTAACAAACTGTAAAGTTGGGCGACTATCATTCTTAACTATTCCTTCAACATGAAGTACTTAGCTTAAAATAAGATAGCACATGATGGATTATCGAGATTGATTCCGAAAATGACCGAACAACTGAAAGCAACAGTAATAGCTTCATTTGTTTCTGAGTCAGAAATAAAACACGTGATGCATAAAACTGTGAGAGAATTACCTGTCACCATTGACAAGATTACAAACTAAAGCGGGGTTTGACAAGTTCATAACTCACAAAAAGACAGATTTATTGGAAAAAATAATAAGGAAAATAGTTTTCAATTTGTCAAGACGTACTATTGTACGGTGAACTGAGGGTCATCCCGGCAGAATTAACAAGAAGAATGTTACGAATTTTTCATACGGGACACCCGGACATTTCACGTTTGAAAGCGTTTAGGCGAAGTTTCGTGTATTGGAACCAAATGGATAAAGACTTTGAAAACTTGGTCAAAAATTGCAAGAATTACCAGACAGCGGCAAAATCACCACCCATGAAGTTTAACCCTTGTTCAGAAACCGACATGTCTTAGTCTAGATTAGGGGTATATTCTACTTTGTGATTAATAACTTTTCAAAATGACCAGAATAATTCAGCTGCAAACCCAAAACAACAAAAAGCATAATAGATTTTCTAAACGAATTGTTTGTAAGATTTGGTGTACTGGATACTATCGCATCGAACAATGGGACGCAATTATCGTCAAGGGTATTCGCAGATTTTTGCAGAATGAATACAGTGAATCATTTGACATTCGTGCCCTACCATCCAAGATCTAACGGGTTGGTAAAACGATCTATACACGTTTTTAAAATGGAAATAAGACAGGTAGAAGGAATACAATAAAGAAATGAGGAGTTACAGAATTTCTTATCTATCTACCATATACTAAACGAAAACGGTAATTTAGAAATATCTCATGCAGAGATAATGTTTGCAAGAAAGATCAAACAGTTTTCGATAAACTGAAACTAAATAAGGAATAAAATTATGAGTCACAGAACTAACTCGCTTCTACCCTGGTGACAGTTTATTTTTACAATTTTCAAATTCGGTAAAGAATCATGGGAAGAAGGCTTTATAGATAAGCGAACTAGCCACATGATATACCTCATAAAACATGCAAATCGATTATAAGTAAACACGTAAACCAAATGAAAAACGGTACTCTACTGAAAAACGTAGGAAGTATTATACAACACGTTCGATGTGCCGTTGTCTCTAGAATACAGCAAAAACTCTAAGATAAGCAAAAAAGAAGAGCTACGGGAACGATCAAGATCGTTCCAAAAAGAAATGTTATATCTCGTCCAGGGAACGACAAATGTCGTTGGGGAAGTGTTCTAGTGCAACTAACACCCCTCTGGTGCTCTTAAAAATGGAGTGGTCTGTGGACCGAGGTAGCTATAAAAATAAAATCCTGTAGCAGTCTGAGATTTTCGGAATGTCATTGGCGATTAGTATCGGACTGTGTCCTCTGCCACTCTAAAGACTTAACCTCTCCTCTCTTCTATTAGTTGTTCTGTATTCTGGTGTTTTATTTGTATTAATATCTCTTAGCACGGATATTGTGCTGTAGATAGTCAGCACACATCTTCTGGGTATCGTCCCGCCACCTTGGAAATACAGTACCTATATATGGCAGCAGGACTCTGCACTATGCTACACAAGCAGGAGACATTTTCTGCGATCGCATCACTTTTTACATCTGGCCACCTAACTCCCCACACAGCAATCAACTTGATTATTAGGTGTCAGGAACAGTTGAGGGAGAGACCAACAAAACACCTTGAAACACCAAAGGTGAACCGAAAGCAAGGATTATTCACCAACTGAGAAAAGAATACCTTTTTTTTGTTAGTACAAAGATTCTGAAGTCGCCTAGAAGACGTAGTTGAAGCCTATCAAATAAGTTAAATAGATTTAGTCTTTTGTATTTCAAGATATGTTTGTGTCATTTTGAGAAATGTATATGTTAAAATTAGATGTTAGTGTTATATTCATTGTTGCATAATTTAGACGGTGATTCATCCATCAGGCTATATATATTTCTAAGTGAAGAGGACTCCCGGTTTTTTTTAGTTAGGGAAATATGGGAATTTTATATTTAGGGAAGGGAAAATGATAAGATCAGATTAATGGGAGGTAAAACATTAAGGAAGGGAAACAAACAAGGGAAGAATAGGATTGAAGAAAAAGGAAGAAGGGAAAAAGAGGAAAAAAGTTGGTTAGCATTTATTCTTCGGGGTCAAACCCCAAAGTGAATCTCCATTTTGATTAGCCACAAAAAAACACCCACATTCATTCACAGCAAACCAAAAGATTTTGTCATTTAAATGTAAATCATCTGCACAACCACACCAACATTGCTGATGATGAGAATCCATCTCGAAACATAGACATTTCCATGTCGCAATGTAAAATTGATGCATAACTATATAAGTATATTATATATATAAATATATATATGTGTGTGTTTGTGTTAGGGAAATTAACGGAGATTAACGAAGCTGGTTATAAACAACCAACTATTTGAAATGATTTGTTTGAACATTATTTCAAATTGTCGGTTGTTTATAACCAGTTTCGTTCTTCTGCTCTGTGTTTGTCGTTTCAGAACGTTGGCGATCATGGCCTTCCACGTCTCCCTATCCCTGGTGGCTATTAGCACGCTTTCTCCTGTAAGGTCTCGCAGCCCCCGTTCTGTCATCCATCTCCTCAAGCCCTTCAAATATGTTATCCGCTGCTTTCCTCTGTCACCGTTTCTCTCTATCTGGCCTGTTAATATAACATTCTCCAAGACTTCCTTCCTCATTGCATGTCCCAGGAAGTTCAGTTGTCTCTTCCTGATACTCAATATTAATTTCCGTTTCATTTCCATTTTTTCCAGCACCCCATCATTACACACATGCTTGGTTCATAATATGCACAGCATCCTTTTGTAGAACCACATTTCAGTTTCTTCAAGTTTTCCTTCAACTTTGAAGATATTGTCCAGCATTCACTGACATATTGAAGAACGGACATCACATAGTAATCAAGTACTCTCTTCTTTGTTTCTAGTGAAAGTTTCCTGTGTCTTAATACTTTACTCAGATTCTGAAATGTGTCCTTCACCATCTGAAAAGCTCCAGATGAGCGTTACAGATTAAAGATTAATTAAATATTTAGCAAGTCAGTTAAAGTGCCATACTTGATACACGCTTGGGCGATCATGTCTCGAAAGAGACCTGACTGACTGGGCAGAACATTATCCCGCAGTAGGTTGCCATTGCTTTCTGCGGTAGACTGGTTGCCAACCAAGGCTATAGAACCCAATCTGTCCTGTTATTTAACCAATAACTGGAAGGAAGAGACGGATTAATACCTTTCCTAAGGGTATTTGCGCGTAAGTGAATACAATAGATTCAACTGGAATTCGAACTCGGCTCCCCGGTTTCTCGTTCCGAGCCGATATCCACTGTACCACAACGCACATCCCATTTAGCAAGTACAGACGCAATAACTAGGAAATATTTTAACAGTGGATGAAAAATGCAAGACCGAAGTTTGAACTAACGAAAACATATTCCAAATCTAAGAGGTTAAGGACGAGAAATATCGTTAAAAACAAAGAAAAGAGTTCTAGATTGCTATCTTCTGAATGCTATTCCTTTTCTTATATGGAAAACAATTCTTCATGTCATCAGTTCCTAAGTAGGCATCTATGCTCTAAATGCTATGATGAATAAATATACTTTTCAGTTTAACAAATAAGAAATCGCTTACACGCCGTGACATGTGTTAATCACATTGTCATCAGTGATAATATTATCCCAAGAAGTTAATTTTTTTATTGATAGCAATAACTTCTTCCCCGCCGCTAACAGAAAATACTTCTCATTTCTATGGTATACGCATACTGACAAAATTTTCGAAAGTGAAAATAGTTTAGGTACCGACCTTAAAAATTACCTTGAATATTTTTAGTAATGAGTGATGAGCCTGACTTGTGATCGTTCAGGCATCTGCTCGAAAAAGGTTGTCCATGCTTGATCTAGCGAGTTTCTTATTTTTATTCAGAAATCATCAGTTACCATCATGGCTTGAACCGTTGCCAACCGTGTCTTTGGTGTGGATACTTTATTTTTAGACAGGTAAACTATAATTAAAACAGATTTTTGTGCTCATTTCTTATTACGTCTCAATGATGTTTTAGACAGAAAATTGATACAGACTTAGCAGTAAAAAGAAGTCACCTAGATGTCCTTAAAGCACTTGGTCTGCCGGGTTAAGGAAAACCTTAGAAATTGTCCAAAACCGTTCATTTGTCCAAATTGTCCAAAACCGTGCAGAGAGAATACAATTTGGATGATGTCATTTTAAAATCTAGATGAATAAAAGTATAGCCCCCTGTTTAAACAACAATAATATGATTGTTTTAATAGAAATTATCTTGGTCTCTGTGTCAACCTTTAAATTGTGGGAGGTAATTCAGCCGCACCTTTTACTACCGCTTTCTCAGATTGACTGAAATTGACTTTCAGTAAAGGAAAACAGGTCTTAAGACCAAGCTTCTTTGAATATCATGAGTTACAGAACCGCAAACAACAAACTGTATCAGATAAGACAATTCACATCAGTTCTTAATTATTGTACAAATACAATTATAGCACAAAGACTTAGAGGAATGGGAGCAAGCTGGTCATCTTTTTTTTATCGTAGTTAATCCTACTCCCGACCCAAAGACTCATTTCAATTACAATGAATTCTACCACAAGAATCCATCGATAATCTTCCACCCCCACAGACATCATAATGCCACATATTTACGGTGGATCAAATAAGACACCCATGACATAAAAATCTTCATTTACAAAAATAATCTAAAAATCTATAAAGCGAAAATGATTGAAGGGGATGAACTTAAGAACCAACAAAATCAAACAAAACATTCAAACAAAAACAATAAAATGTTAGTAAGACCCGTCCATCCAACAAAAAATAAGAGTGGCCGCTGTATCCTAATAATCGGCAGAATCAAGAAGTACATTCACTAACAGAAAGGTAAGGATAAAATAAATATCGGAATGGGAAGATCAAAACCCTGAACCCGTCGAGAGAAGAAAGTGGCTGAAAAAATTGGAAAGATTAGGATTCTGGACGTAGATCATAACAAAATCCCGGGCGAAGGGAGGAAACAACACTTGCTCACCTGAACTAAGTGTTCAACTAAACTAGAGGATGTTTCACAAGAAACGCCTCGTTGTGTCAAATGAGATTTAAATAAGAAAATCGATGTTGGCCCCATTCACGCACAACAGGCTCACCACATTCACTATCTTTTAAAACAGTTCACATTACTTTATTATAGGATTTAAATACAATAAATGCGGCACATGGCCAAAAATAGGAGTGAATAAAGGTTTGTGCTCATTTACTATCCTATACCTAGCTAAACACTTCCACAATCCTATCACTCATTAACAATTTGCACATTCACCACAAGAATCCATTTATCGCTTCCCAATCCTTCACGCTCCATAATACCACATATTTCCAAAGGGTACCTAATAAGAGGAAACAGACCCATGACGTAAAATTGTTAATGTGTCCAATACAAAAGTATATTTAAAAGATTTAATGATAATGAAATGAAAAAGGGAATGAAATACCCAAACATTTTCAAACTAAAATAAATAAATATTAGTAATACCCGTCCACCCGACAAAATTAAAGTGGCTGCTGTATTCCGCGAAACAGTAAAATCAAGAAGCACACTCGCTAAGAGAAAGGGGAAGGATAAAATAAATAATGTGATATGAGAATCAAATACTGACCCAGTCAAGATGAAATAATTCATATTACTTGAGAACTTTCATAAGCAACAACAACTAAAATAGGTAATGTACCGTGGCATGCAAATGAGATACACGCATAAATAAAGCAAACCACAGGCACTGAGATGAAATTGCGTAGCTTCCTCCGATATTTATTCATCACAACAATGGCGTCACCGATATGAGATCTGACCATGCTCGACAATCCGGAGCATGTGAAGACGAAATAAAGAATATTTGACCCAGTAGGAAGTTACTCATTGCTGAAAAAACAGTTTCTTGAAACGAGACAACAACTCGAATTCTGACCCCCGCTTTCACGTTCTGAGTCGATATCCACTGCGCTATAACGCACGTCCGATACCAAGAACCGATACTAAGCAAAATACTAGAGCGGATGAGAAAGAATGTGAGGAGTAACTGCACTATAACGGAAAGATCTTTCAAGAAAGCAAGGCATAGTTTACCGGTAGAGAAAGGTATTGTATGTAATGTAGACGCAATAGTACTTCCAAAATGCTAAGAAAGAAAGTAAGCGTACGCGAAGATACATATTGCGGCCTACAGCAATGCAAAAAGGATGAGATTGTAAGGTTGGTGGCCGAGATATTCTAAAGATATTAAACAATCCATAACACGCCCCAAATGTACAGAAATTAACACATAAACAACACATAGCCTAAAGAGATGGCGCCATAGACCAGGATCTACATGGACCAAGCCTTTATTAGAGGTGTTGGTTTATTTTTAATCTTAGACATATTCTCAGGCTGGACAGAAGTTATAAAGCCGAAAAATAAGAAAGACGCAACTGTAAAACAAATATTGAGAAGAATATTTGCAAGAAATGGTAAACTTAAGATCTTAGACATCGACATCGCACTAGAATTCTACAATGAAAATTTAGTGTCTTAGTTAAAAAAAATTGGGTATGCACAATATATAACACCACCGAATGGCATATCAGGAAAGATGGTCCAAAAAGTAAAAAATTGGATTAAAGGTGATTTTACTTTATAGAGGCATATCTCCCTAATGTATTCTTAAACTATCGAACGGCTCCTCATGCGGATAGAAAGCATGGCCCATCAGCTTTAAAAGGCAGGCAAACCCACTTGCCGCTGTCCTCAAGGACATATGGCCTAGTGAATATAGATGTTGGTTAGTTCCAGGGACTTGACCCAAAAGTGCTGCGAGTTCAATAACAGGCTACAGCAGTGGTGAACAAATAACTTAAAAAGTTAAGTTAAAAGGAGATAACCAAAGAGGCTACCAAAGAGGCTTCGCACAAGGAAAGAGAACGATATAACCCAGTGATTGTAATAAAGGATCCAATTCGAAATTTCTAGCACTTAGTAAAGCTGGCAACAAAGATGAGGACAATAGTCCGAATAATGCAAATAGCGTAAACACTAACTCATCTCATAAGTATAGACAAATATAGAATAATGATCTAATCAAGATGCAAATGTTGTACAATAACCCAAACAAAAGGTAAGTAAGGAGGAAAGGCATCATTACAATTCTATAAGTTTCAACATAGAGTAACGTTAGCGTACAGTTACAGACCTGTAGAACAAATATTACACCTTGACAGGGAGAAAATAAAAGCATAATTCGAGTAGGAATAGCCGATTAGTGAATGAATTATCATAGCAAAATGTGCTGACAGCCACATCATATTGAAACGCCGGTTCTCGTTCAATCAGCGAAGTGTAAAAAATCCACAGCGCTATCGTAGTACATAGAACCAATAGCAACATAGGGTATATAAGCATTATCTAAGTATGGTTGCTGCGGTTACTTAGAAGCTAGGTTTTTATGAATTGAATTTGTTATCCACACACCCAACCGATTTTTAATTTTGCTCTTCTAGATTGGTTTTCAAAGAAGACCAAAGAGTTGTGTCTGCCTTGTTATTAACTGCTACCATCTGGTGTGGATTCGGTTCTTATCTTTCCATATGTATTTGCGTGAAATGATAACGCAAAATCTCTGGCAGTAATTTGAGCGTTGCCCTCTTATCTCGCATTCTACACCGATAAGTGCTATTGTTATGATTAAACTCGCGCCTGAAATAGAAAATATCTGCCTGGAAATCAATCCACTGCTCTATCTGAGCCTCGTCAATGTTATTTTCAATTTTTCAACCATGTCTCTTTATTCCAAACCCCTCTCATTTTCATTTTTTGTTCCGAAAAATCACTAATTTTCAGTGAAATTTCCCACCCAATTACCTTTGTGTCGTATTAGTGTAAAAGAAGTTAAAAGAACCACTTCTTTGTTTAACGAACTTCTGAATGTATGCTTTGTCGATCAATATAAACTTGAGCTCTTTAAGATTAACTGTTACCTTTTCTACATATCCTCATATACTGCAATTCTTGCCTCATCTTACAAAACATCTGATAACCCCACATCTTCGAGTTGCTCTTGGGTCTTATATTTAGAGAATATAAATTTGTTAAAAATCATTTTTATTTTAAACTATTTGCTATTGTTGGCTTAAGAATACATCTTATATAGTATAACCAAAATTAAAACACAATGTCCATAAATCTTATTGCAATAAAAGAAATTCGAGTTTCCATATCTTTCTAAGTATTGCTATTACAGATATAGTTAAATTAAGTCATTTAATATCAGCTTATAAGCTAAATTTTGTTTGGTTTGTCACGAGGTGATGAATTTGAAGTATCCTGTGAGGACAGAATCGAGCAATGATAATCCAAAAAATAGATTGCTCGCCATTGCTCTCCGGTGAATTACTGTATTACTGACAATAAAGTATATTAAAGAACCGATGTCAATATTTATCCAGTTTTGATCGAACTCACAATAGAAGTTCTTCGAAACGAATTTTCTCAGCGAATCTGTTTTCTGGACGTTTTTTTAAAAATCTGAATAGATCGTCCGGATTAAATACAATTTCATTAAAAAAATAAAATATTTTATTCAGTTGAAATAAATTTGAAATTCAGTTGCAAAAAGCAGAAAATTAGACAATACGAACAACTGATTATTTTTAGAGAGTATATGTTTTGTTCCTTTCGTTTATTTGAGTTAATTTGTATTTTGATTCGACTTTTTATGTAGATGTAATTGGGAAATCAGAGAAAATTCAACTCAAGTGTCTTTTCCCATTATGCTCACCGCATCTTCTCAAATGTGTTTGTTTTCTTCTATTTTTCAGAACATCTCTTTGTTTTCCATCGTTTATTCTTGACATCTTTCTCTAGTGATTTGGGTCCGATAGGCTTTTTGCCTTTCATAACCTTCTCCACTTACAATTCAGTAACACGGTTTAACGTCAGGTCTTAATTTAACGTAATCCGTTTCTTTGATTCTGATCGTTGAAAGAGGAAACTTTGAAAATACCAGCACACAGCAGGATGAAAATAACACCAAACGGAAATCCTCGAAAATTGGAATCGGATGCTCTATGGTTCTTTGGAATGGGCAAAAATATTCACTTAAACAGTTTGAGCTTTGACTTTTCGAACATCTAAATTTGGATATAGCTGACCGCAAATAACCAAGTCTGATGCGCGATTCCATTCATATACACACTCGTTTACTTTCGCTTTACGTTATAGAACCTAACAAGCGATTTCAGTTTATTTCTGAACCAATAGTTGAATGGACATATAAAATCAATATATTTGTGGAAACGCGCAACACACGTTATTTATCATAAACGCTAGTACGTAAGCGCGCATACTTAAAAAAGTAGGTAACATCGTGAGAACTGTATTTAATTGACTTGACACTTTTGAAAATACACGTCTCTCTATTAATCATCTGAAAGAACTCTTTCTACGTTCCATCAGCATGGCTGATGCTACCCTCCAGGAAAGCGACTCGTTACGTCTTCTCGCGCTAACATTCTGAGGTGACAGGAATTGGAAAGATAATGATAAATCCATTGCTAGTTCAGCTGCTAAGAAAGTCGGTTCAGTATGTTATGCGAGAGTTTGTCTCTCCAGAATATGTCTTATATGTCTATCACTCGTCTATGCGTGAGATATTGCTGCCACATACGGTCCGGTGACCCTGCTATTTACCTTGAGCTCCTTAATAACATGCCGAGAAGAATCAGCAATATAATTGGTCTTAATCTGGAGGCTCGACTTCAGTCATTTTACCACGGCCATAAGATTGCCTCTCCGTGTCCTTTATTAAAAGTCCGTCCATGGTAATTATTCCAGTGGGCACTTTGCTATCGTACCAATACTTTATAGATTTAAGCTCAGTACTAGACTGGCGTTGAGATTTCATCCATTTATGGTTGGGTTCTCTAGATGAGCCTTAAGTTCTAAGTTTATTTTCTCACACTTCTCACTTGTTTGTTTGTTTTTTAATAATTTCACTGCCACTGGGGTGCAGTGGGCTACATAAGAGGAGAGAGAAGGATTATATAGGAGGAGAGCAAAGAGAAGGTGAAACCGAAAATGAACCGGTTACAGGGGTGTCAGAGAATGGGCACAAGAATGGGAATAAGAGTATGAAGAGTGTTGCGTGAGAGTAGAATAAAAACGGGAGAAGAACAAGATTCAAGGTGTGTTGGGGAAAGGATAAGAGAAGTATGGAATTCAAGGGGATAAGAGATGGCAATTGACGTTGTATTTAAACTCTTAGAGATTGTAGCTATCAGGAAAGGACATATACGGAAGGGACCTCTACAGGCGGTAAGTGCCTGAAAAGAAGTTAATAATAGAAGTGGCGACTACATTTGTTTGTTTTCACTGTAAAAGGGTGGAACCTAATTAGCAATCTGGTTTCTCGACTAAATTCTTGTAGAGGGGAAACCAGGGAGCTAAGCTAGTCGAAGCATAAGTCATGAATATATTTGTAGATGAGACAGATAGAAGACACATCTAGTCTAGAAAGATCTGGAGTCGAGAGGTCAGGTTGGGATCGATTACATTGCAGATTCTCTTCTTGATCCTGTCTAGATCCCCGAGATAATTAGCAAGGGCGTCTGACCAGATATAAAAACAGTATTCAATGTATGGGCGGATGGTTAATTTGTATATCTACAAAATGGACTCGAAAAATTTCTTGCCCCGACACAGTGACCCAACCTTTTTAGCAGTAGACTTTGCTATTGACTCAATGTAGCCATTCCACTTGAGGATTACTGAGAGAGTTAGACCGAGGATGCGCAGTGTATTGCTTTCGAGGAGACTAGCTTGAGCCATACTGATGTGTGGCAGGAGTGACTGTCTATGCTGGTTGACGGATAACAACTTAGCTTTCGAAGCATTAAAGTCTACGAGCAATTTTTTACCAAAATCCACCAAAGATTGGACGTCCTTCTCAAGATTAGTAGCGAGATTTGTTCTCCTTGGTAGATTTCTGACTGTGGCGGGAGTAAGTGGTGGTGTCGTTAGTTTAAATGCCAGCTTGGGATTTGATTACTCGAGGGAGATTGTTGATGAAGATCAGAAAGAGCGTCGGCCTAGGATGGCGCCCTGGAGGAATATCCGCGTTTGTGTGATAGGATCTGGATGTGTGCCTGTTCAAGATGAACCTAGAATTGGTTCTATGATTTCCAGTCAATATTATTCTTAAAAATTCAATTCAGTGTCAATTTTTATTTACTGTCTTCCTGAGTACTCTCTGCACTTTCCGCTCATTAGTAATGTTTCTTTTTTGAATTTTGTGAACATTCTGTAACCCGTTGTCGCTTAGTGGTTTTACTGCCTTGGATCGGGTGATACCGTTTTCTAAAAATATCTACAATTCATAAAAAGCATATAATGCTTTATGAGATGAGAGGCTTATTTTCGAATGAGGATAGTGGCATAATCGGGAAACCAACAATGAAGATAGATCCTTCCTCACATGAATAAAAATCTTCGTCTTAAAGATGCCTGCTAGACACACTTTTAAATTATATATAAGTTATTTCTTCACTGTAATAAAGACGTAATAAATAAAGATGTCTGGTAACTAAAATAGCTTCTAAATAAGCTTCTTGTCTTTTATCCCCCATATTAATCCTGATCTCCTTAAAGCGAGTTTCTAATTTACAGTTGAAAAAAAGAAACCTTCTGGTATTACACAACTCTAATCGTAATTATTCAGACGTTTCATGTAATAAATTTGTATAACGTATTTTTTCTTCAAATCAAGAGCCTACTTGTAGTATTTGCTGGTGTGTTTTTTTTTTTAGATTTCTTTTCAATATATATATATATATATATATTGCTGTTGTAAAGAAAAGAGAGTAGTGAATACTTATAATTCGAATCCGGTTTAATGAAATTAAGAAAGATTGTTTGAACTGACACAGGTCTACATAAATACACTGAGTAAAGCCCTTGAGGGCTGTTTGTTAGCTTATCAAATTATGTCTGTCGCCAATTTCAGAACATAGATTTAATGTTCATTTATGGATCTATGATGGCTGAATCAGTAAAAGAAACGATAAACGAAAATCAATAGGATAAAATGTCTGACAGGTGAACAAGTTTCTAACACTGGCTTGTGAATGCAAGCCTAGCATGGATACAGTAATACCAATATAAGCAAAGTATAAACTCTACAGACACATTAAAACATACAAACAGGCACATATATATATATATATATATATATATATAACACGCACAAATATACATATAATAAAACGCACACACACATACACATATATATGTACTTAAATGAATAAATATATACTTAAAAACGCTCGCACACACACACACACACACACACACACACACACACACACACACACACACACACAAACATATATTTTTTTTTTATAAGCGTTTCATCCCGAGCAAGGCATGTCACTGCCACTACTGCGCAGGGGGCTACATAGAGTGGAGAAAGGATGATTAAATATAGGAAATGTCAGAGGGTGGGTGATAGGCGGGTAAGGATACAGAGAATGAGGGTTGGGTAGATGAGAGTGTTCTGAGAATAAGTGGGAATTAGTCTGATAGGAGATTGTAGCTGTCGGGAAAGCAGACTTGTGGAAGGGAGTTCCACAGGCGGGAAGCACGAGAAAAGAAGCTCTTGGAGTAGAATTTACGGTTACATCTTATTTGTTTAACTGTAAAAGGGTGGGACCTAGTTGCTAATCTAGTATCTCGTGTAAATTCATGCTTAAGCAGCACCAGAGATCTAAGCTCATCGGAGCAGAAGCCATGAAAGTACTTGTAGAAGAGGCACAGGGAAGACACATCACGCCGGTGAGAGAGTGGTTGCAGCCGGTCTGCCAATACATATATATATATACTAAAACATACACACTCACACATGTATATATATTTATGTATACTAAAGCTAACCCACATATGTACATCATTATATTACGAAATTTAAGGAAACTTACGAAATTGGTATTAACCGACATATTTGTTTAATTATTAACAATAAGTTTCAACATTATTTTTAATGGATATTCAAATTTGAGTTCATAATCCGTTTTTGCTATAATTAAACAGCACATTTTTAATATCCACTGTCGTAAATATTCGAGAAATCTTGTTTGGAAAATATCTATGTTCTGTCAAGATTCGAATCTGCAACTTCCATACAGCGGGAGCTGCTGTTATTAGATCTGACGTGTCTTTCCATTCGACTTCAGCAGATGTAGCCTGACTTTGTTTACCATGATATCTGTAGTCGATTTGTATGACATGTCAGATGTAATGACGAAATTTTATTGGTGATTGGGTGTTGCAGGTTCGAATCCTGCCAGAGGATAGATATTTTCCAAGTAAGATTTCTCGAATATTTTGGCTGGTTTAATTATAAAAAAAAACAGACTATCTACTCAAATACGAGTATCCATTAAAAATAATGTTCAAAGAAATATATTTAAATACATATTTATCTGTACTAAAACAAACACAAGCATATATATGTATATATACTAAGAGAAACATAGACACACATAAATACACACATATAAATGTCTATGTCTATTTACACAAATAAATAGCGAGGAATATATACATTACATTACGAAAATATAAATGTTAGTCAGAGCGAGTAAGGGTGCGAAATTGTGTAGCGCTATGAATGGACATGGCATATAGAAGATAAAGAATCCAGTTTATTTTGGGGATACAAAAATGATATAAAATTACATTCTGATATAAAAAAAAAGATTTCTTTGAAAATAGACGATGAAAATCAATATAATATTTAACTTAATTTTTAGGAACAAAAAAATAACACTTAGATATAAATATTATTTTAAACGAAACTGATAATAGTGAACTGTATGAAAAACTAACAAAAAAATCAAAATGTTACTAATCCGGGTTTTTTTTAAAGAAACCACCAACATCAAACAAGACTTAAAAAAAGGAAAAAAAAACGTAAATGAAGTTTTGAAAAATGATTCTATAGGAAACCAAAGAGAAGGTATTAAACAATTTTTGGCAAAATGACGATCAACTTCTGCGAAATCAGGAAGGAATCAACTAAGGCGAGAAAAACTGTGATTTTTTATGAGAAAGTTTGCTTACACTACTGCTTTTGAAAAAGAATATCTTCTCAATTTCATATACGAACGTCTTTTCTAAACCTGTAAATGTTTGTTTTATATTTCAGAACGCCTTCTCCGAAAACCTATATATTTTATCGAAAGGGTCATCAAATTCACCTAAAATCAGTCATCTTTTTTTCACTTCTTTTGACTTTTCGAATTTCTGATCTTTAGTAAATAATATTATTTTGCTGTTAAAAAGAGTGAGTTACATTAACTGCTGTTCTCTGAGAAAGTAATTATAACTGATTTGTTTTTAAGAAGAAAAACGTTTTTATAAACTGTTTTTTAGATTTGTATTTCAAAGAACTGTTAATCTATATGTTATAATTTGTGGCGTAAACAGATATGGCATATATTTTTATTTTTAAAATTTGCATATTGTTAAAAAACGTTGACATCAAGAAACCTTTGTTTACAGAATTCACTGATTAAGAAAAGGCCTGTCTTTTTTGTTAATGTCTCTGCAATAAAGAAAATTTCCGCTATCTTCTCTCATACTCTTTCGTTTTACAGAAGATAACATATATGTTAAAGCCAAAATTGAAATTAGTAACATTTTTTATTGTTTCATTGACTATATTCTTCGGTGCAAAATGACTTCAAACCTTTTCAAAATTTACAAAAGTCTCCAAAGTCTTTGTTTCAAAACAAAAATAAACGGATATATTTCACATAATTGCTTAAGAAAGGGACGTACATATCTAGTGTTTCATACATTATTTTTAGTAACTAGCAATCATCTCTTGACCTGATATTCATTGCAGTTCTGTTGTAAAATCATAAGGAATTGATTTATATAATATGTGCAACAGATATACAAAGATAGGAAGCAGCATAAGACAAGAATGTGTTTTTTCACTGACTTATTCAACTTGTACAGTGAGATTATTCTGAGGACTCTAGAAGTTATGCCAGGATTCACAACCTGAATAACATAATGTACTCAGACGATACAGTGCTGATAGCAGACACAGAAAGAAAACTACATGATCTCCTACAGAAGGTAGCTGAAGAGAGTGACAAGAAAGGACTACAAATAAACTGAAAGAAAACCGATTGCATGGTCATCAGCAAAAAGAGCAGGTCAAAATGAAAATTACAGCGCTATTCTGACCATTAGCTGTTTATTTATTACTGGTATTCAATACAGAACACACTGCTTTAGCAGCGAAACCGGATCGCACAGTTTCATTTGAAAAATTACTAACATCCAACGGTAACATTATAGAAAGTTTTTAGGAAAAAGGGAATTAGTTACACCCATTCTTTATTCAAATCCAGTCCTCGGAAGTATTCCATTTTTCCAATATGACCAAAAGATGCTGTGTCATCTATTGTATAAAGTTAGTGAATATTTTCTGTTTTTTTTTAACGGAATTCTTTCAAGGACAGTATTAATTATATTCAGCAACTATTTTGAGATTACATTATTTGCCATTAAATGTGTTCTTTCTTGTTTTACAAATAATTTTTCCTTCCTGTTTTACAAATCATTTTTCACCGTTAATATTTTCTTGAGTCTTTAGTTCTTCAAATTACTCCGATCGGTTGTCCTTCTACTCAAAGTCACTGTCAATTAAATTAATCAAAATCTATTTATAGTCACCGCCAAGTGAATTAATCTGTAATATATTTATAGAAAAAAGAAAGGATATAATTAAAAAAGACTAAAATGCAAACCAACTATCGTAGCCAAATGAGAAGAAAAACAAAAAGAGAAAATAACAGAAGAAACAAACGATTATCGCAATTCACTCTTCCAGTACCATCGAAGAATTTCAAATTTGTGCCAAGTATGAAGTATGATGAAGAATATATATATATATATATATATATTAAAAAAGGATTAATTCAAAGATGTTGAATGGCCATTTCGATATGAAGATCCCCACGGGGAACGACACATCACCTCAGCAACAGAAAAAAACCTTTCAGAAACTGGAGAAAAATTAGTCTACTTTTCCTTATAAATAGATTGCAAAGAAATTAAAAAATAAATAATAAAATAAAATAAAAATAAAAATAAAGGGAAAGAAAAAGAAAAGGAAAAAGAAAAAGAAAAAGATAGAATAAAATCAAATAAATAAGAAAAGAAAAAAATGACATCGTCTGGGTTCGCAAAAAAAAAGGGGAGAATGTAACTAAAAATTAACAGACATATATTTGCTCTGTAATATTTTATTACATGGAGCTCTCTTCCTGTATCATTTTTTAATATTAAAATAAACTTTTAATATTAATTAGGATCGGGTTTTTTGGAATTTACCTTCCTGCTTTTTTCCCTTGGATTGAAGTATCTGAATTAAAAAAAAAAAAAAAAAAAATATATATATATATATATATATATATATATATATATATATATATAATCACCTGAATAAAGGCCTGTATCAGAGTTCATCAGTGCTGCTTGATCAACTGTTTGATTCAAGCCGAGATCGAAATCCGAATGATTTGTCATAAGACGGAGATTTTCTCCCCAATCGGCGCATGTCAGAAAAGGGCAGACTTCAGAGAGTATTAATTCACAGAATATAAACAAGACAGTAACCTAGAGCGTTCAATTCTGTAGCCGAGCCGAAATGAATTTAACTTGGTAGCCAAAGAACGTTGCTAATAGCGTAAGTGGATACTGTTTTTATTAAATCTACATTCCCTTCCAGTGCTCATTGGACTAGCGAGAGTATAAAAAATTAAAAATGATTAAATGATCAAAACAAACGAACTGAATATAAAGAGTTACCAATATGTCAAAGAACCGAACGCAGCCCACTTACTTACTACCTTGCTCGAAATTAGGTAGCAATTAAGTGGTATGTGTTTGGTTTTTGATATATATATATATATATATATATATATATATATATATATATATATATATAACTCGTGCGTACGAGACGCTGGAAGCGAAAATTGCAGCAAACCTTATGACGTCGCACAAGATTGAAAACGAGAAGTATTAAGTATGGGAAGTCATTGGAATAAACAAATGGCTTGTTATCAATTATAGACATAATCCAAATATATATAATTATTAGTAGTTGTAGCAGTATATGTACCTTGTTCTTTTACGACGTGGGTGACCATGGGTGTCCACAAATTCCTCTCAATTGTAGTTTTGAGCAATGTTCCTATTTTTACGATTCCTGTTATTCCGTTCTGCCCTACTTTTACTAAATCTCATGAGCTGGATTACTCGCTGCTTCTTCATGTCCCACTTGCCTTCAATACTTCTTGTTTCTTTAAAACTACTTTCTTTAAAACTATCTTCTAGCTCACATACACAGTCTGAAAACTTTACCTAGTTTAAAAAAAAAATCTTTCGCTATACTTCTGGCTTTCCGTGTCGAAGCCAAAATTAATTTAATATTGAGCCTAGTGAAAATTTATATTTATTTAATTTAGTTTCGTTTTTATATTTATACAATTTAGTTTTTTTAAAATATTCTAGCAATAACTTAACCATACCTATTTCATTCTACGTCAAAGGTTAATTCCAATTAGTCTAAAGAAATGAAAAACGAATTCCAATGGTAGTCTATGGCTTTGGCATATCAATCCACTACCTTTCCAGTCGGATGAGTGTTGTGCTCTAATGGGAATTAGCTCGGACTTAGAAGTCGGAGAACCGACTTCGAATTCCAGTCAAAAAAGAAATTATACGCAAATAACCTTTAGAAAAGGCATTAATTCATATCTTATCCTGCCAGCTATGGGTTGAATAGCAGGACAGAGTGGATTCTACAGCCTAGGTTGGCAACCGGTCTACATACTTCGAGAAAATGTTCTGCATAGTCCGTTTTTGTATCTTTTGAGACATGATTTCTCCAAACGTATTTAACTAATATTTCTAATCCTGCCATATCAATTCAAGTATAATAAAAAATCTAACATGTGTAAAACTATAATCGCCTACAACGTGATGGTAAGCGGCATAAAAAATTATCGATTAATTGGAACGCAAAGTAATATTTGAAGAATAGTTTTTAAGTTTACCGTATTTAGCGTTAAATTCTTAACTATTAGTTCTTGTATCTATTCTAATATCTTTATTAAATCAGAATCAATGGTTATACCGAGCCCCTTCGGGGTGTGAGTGACAACAGCTCCCCAGAATTTCCTATCCACTATAACTGTTAGTAAGTTTTGTCTTTTTATCATCCATTAAATTTTGTTCAACCATATAAGTTAGATCTGCATGCTATTTGCTGCTTCCTTCTTGCTTTCAACATGTCTTTTGAGTGTCAAATTCTCCAAGCCCTCTTTTCTCATTGTGTATCCTAGTCTCTTTATTATAAGCCTCCTTTCAATATTTTTTTCTGAAAACTTCTTTATTACTCACTAGCAGTATAGCCCGGGGTTCATCGGGTGTTATGAAAGCTTTAAAACTAATCTATGATCCTGGAGCTCAGACTCTTTGGAAGTTGGCACAAAAAACGTAGGTTGTTGAAAGGCTGATCTCGAAGCCGTAGAACTTACTAAAATGAATGCATGTAAGTCACATTTTCATTTCCGGTATCGATGTCAAATGCGTTTTCCGTCGTAAACTGAAATTTGAAGACTAAATAAGTCCTCTGAGTAAAAAATGGTATCATGGCTGAGACTAAGAACTACAATTATACCTACTTAGAGCAAAATCCGAAGCAAAAACCAAAATAAAAGATCTGCAAACCTGATTCTGATCAGACTCGATAGGATATCGGAGCATCGATTTCCAATATCGGAGTCAAATAAGTCACCCAAAGATAAAGTAACCTAAGTAAGTCCATGAAAACTTATCGTACCGATCGGGAGTAAAATTGGAGAAAATGAGCTATATTGATGACTGAATATCTGTTTTTGATCAGATTTGATAGAATACTGGGTGCATCGATTTCCGATATCGGGGAAATTGAATAGTCTGAGAGGATTTACTAATTTCTGAGATTAACAAAACTATAATTTTACTAAGTTAGAGTAAATTCTGCAGCAAGAATCACGATAAAAATGCTGAAATCCTGATCTTAATCAGATCTGATTAGATATCGGGGAATCAATTTCCAATATCGGAACGAAATCCGGAAAAATAAATAGCTCATGACCTGTCCGGAAACCTAAAGAATATTTCTGTGAAGATTGAAGAGAATCGGATTAAAATTGTAGATTTGTATAAATGACACACAGACAGACAGAAAGAAAGACAGACACTCACACAAATATCTTGCCTTTTATATATAGAGACTAGCAGTATAGATAAGTTTTGCTCGGGTGTAATGAAAGCTTTAAAACTAATCCATGATCCTGGAGCTCAGACTCTTTGGACGTTGGCACGAAAGACTTAAAAGCAATAGTTATTTCCAGTTAGTGCGAAACCGTAAACTGAAAGAAAAATGAACAGATGTAAGTCAAATTTTAATTTCCTGGTATCGATATAAAGTAAGTTTTTTCGTCGTAAACTGAATTTTGAAGGCTAAATAAGTCATCTGAGTAAATGGTATCATGACTGAGACTAAGAACTACAATTATACCTACTTAGAGCCAAACCCGAAGCGAAAACTAAAATAAAAGAGCTGAAAAACTTAGGATATCGGGGTATCGATTTCCAATATTGGAGTCAAATAAGACATCCAAGGATAAGTAAATCCATGAAAACTTATTGTACCCATCGAGAGTAAAAGTGGAGAAAATGAGCCATATTGATAACTGAATATCGGTTTTTGATCAGATTCGATAGAATATCGGGGGTATGGATTTCCGATATCAGGGGTATTATCGATTTTCTGCGCTGCTGTAAGAACTGCAACCTTGAAACTTCTGAATATCGTTTCTTATGTCTTTGTCTATGAGTGTATCAAATTTTATTAAAATCGGACCACTCCTTCTATAACCCGATTTTTCGGGAGTACCTCGACACAAACATAGTTAAGAACACTCGCAGACGCTTATAGTACAACTGTGTGAATTTTCAAGAAAATCGGTTCAGCCGTTTCGGAGTCTATAGGTAACGGCCACACACACACACAGACACACACACAAACAGACAAATTCCATTTATAAATAAGTTTAGATATGTCCAGACTAAGATATTCTCACTATTCTTCTGTAGAACTTTATTTATGCCGCTTCCAATCGTACCTTAATATGTGAAGGAACTTTCCAGTATTCACTGACACATCCTTCTGTTTCTTACTACTATTTCTTTTAAACAATCTAAATCTAAATCTATATGTATTCTTTAAAAGAGACAAGAAAAATGTGTCTTTTATACATACAACAGAAGCTAGAGTGTACATAATTCAACCTTGCACACAGAAAAGTCGATAAGCACTCACTATATTTAATTTACATAATTTCGTTTTGATAATACGAAAATCCAGCTTATCGTCAAAGACACTTACGACGCACAGCTGCTGACTCTGAAGGACAATTTTGATTCTCTGTGTCTCTCTCGATTCTTCAGTTTATGACAGCTGACATGAATGTTCTCTGCACGTGCAAGCTGTCCAGCTACCAAATAAGTTTATGATGCTTCAAATGTACCCCGGGATATACCGGGTGGGGACTATTGTGACGACTTAACCGTAGATTAATATTAAATCGTTCACCTATTTTTACTTATAAGACTTCTTAGTTGGGCGAAACAGTTCATATTTTGTGAAGGTACAAGTTAGCGTTTATTGAGGCTTACTCAAAAACAATTTCATTATCTACTCATAAAGTATGAATGTAACCCCGAAAAGCATCAATCCAATATAGATTCTCTATACACTTTCATACAATACATTATGTTTAATTTCACTTATGAATAACGTTGCATCATTAGACTGCTAAATCCTTTGATGTGAAGCTTCCCTTCAGGATGTAGGCGATCGTAGCTCTCCAGATCTTCCTATCCTTTATAAGTTCTCGTCTACTTTTGTTCTCTTACGATCCCTTCATCACCCTTGTTCTCTTATCTATTTACTTAACCTCTTTAAATTGGTTACTAGATCTTTCTCTTTGTCTTCATCGTGTCATATAAGTGTTAAATTCTCTAAGCCCACTTTCCTCATTATTGATCATATAAATTTCAGCTATTTCTGATTCCAAGATCAATGTCTTTTTTTGTTTCTATTTTCATTAAAACTTTCTTATTTGTCACATGCACTGTCCATGGTATTATCACTAACCTTCATTAGGGCAAAATATCTGTTGTCTGAAATACCTTTAGCTGTGAGGAAAGATATTGATAAACACTCTCACTGATTATAAAGTTTTATTTTTTCTTTGGTTTTCTTTAACTGCATATCAACTCGTATAAGATTATTTAATACGGAAATCTAGATACACTATTTACATTGTCCGAACTATTGTCCTAATTTTACAACAATGTTTACGACGTTTCAGCCGTTTTACACTCCGGCCTTCCTCAGGCAGTAGGAATTACGAACCGAACCCTTTTTTACGGTCACTTGTGTATATCATTCGTATTCCATGTGCGATGTTACTTTACTGCCATGTTTACGTCATACACATGAAAGTAAGTTTGAGTCCGAACAATGTAAATAGTGTAAATACTACTTCATCTCAGAAGTATACACTACCGGCAATAATTATTAGGCAACTCCAGTTTTTTAAAAGAAATTATGTATTTCAGACTATTTTTAAATGGATAATTCTAAATTAAAATAGAATAGTTCTTTGTTATTATTACTTTGCAAAATCTTACAAGGCAATGAAGCAAAGATGAACTTATCCAAATCACCCTAAGTTTTCTTCATTCTTTCATTGATGAAATTGCAATATAAGTAATTATTAAATATTTATAAATTCATTGGTGAACATCTTATTGTGCAGTATAAACAAAAGAAACATTCTATTTTCCTTTACAATTATTCACTTGTCAATTTAATACTAAAAAATAGAAATAAATACATCCATTTTTTAAACACTGGGATGGCCTAATAATTATGGCCGGTAGTGTAGGTAAATACGAAATCTAGATGTAAAAATTTATTATTAAATCAAAATAATGGCATTATTTCATGATAAAATCATAATTACTTAACTGCAATTTGTACTTATTTATTTATTTTTTGACAATGCATGCCATATCTTCAATACATAACATGTGTTGCTTGTCTTTTCTTTATTAAAAATGTATATATTTCACGACCAAAAGCATTTTTATACTTCCCTATTGTTTTGATTGTAGTTTGAGTCTTCATCTTTTCTTCATGTACCGTGTCCCTTCACTCTTAATATCTCTCCCAAACCCCGCTTCACCCTCTATTTGCTCAAGCATCTCAAATACGTCTCGCGCTGCTTTCCTCTGTTTCACTTGCCTTCTATCTGTATTAGATTCTCCAGGTCGTCTTTTCTCATTACGTGTCCCAGGAACCTCAGCTTTCTCTTCCTGATATTAATTATGTGCTTTCTTTCGTTTTCAATTTCTCCAACACAACATTCCTCATGTACTCTATACATAGTATCCTCAGCATTCTTCTGTAGAACCACATTCCTGCTGCTTTAATCCTATCCTTTATCCTTGAAGTGATTGTCCAACATTCACTGCCACACAGAAGGACAGATATCGCATAGCAATCCAACACTCATTACATTGTTTACAATAAAATTTTCCTGTCTCTCAGTACTCTAGTTATCTTTTGAAATGCGCCCTTGGCCATACCAATGCGTCTTCGGAGACAATGTCGTACTTTTCATCCTCTGTCAAAACGCTTGCCAGGTATTTAAATTTCTTTACTTATTTGCCCATGAGTAAGACGAACACAGGAGCAGAGTGGACCTCGGAACAAAAGCACTTAAGAGATAGTTTTACGCTGCTCAAATTATCCAAACACATGATATCTCGGTTTTATATCGGCTTTAATCACTTTCCGACTTCTGCAATGTAGCTTCCCTATGCATTTTCTGCAAAAAATATCATGCTAATTTTCATGGGACGTGCAATCGATGAATCTAAAAGCAATATACTATTGGCAAGAAGGTCTCATCATTTTACACTTGAATTGGTTAAATAAAACCGAAAGTTACATGGTAACAATTTGGTGAAATCTCTTTTCTTTTTTTTTTTTGCTATCTCGCCAACTTTGAGAGTAAAATACTTAAATGCCATGTCAACCGTTATCTATTGTTTTCTTAATTCTTATTTTGGTTGTCATGCTCTTTGATGTTTTTCTCTTTCTTATATTAATTCATTCTCAGTATATCCTTTTGTCTTGCATGGGTTGAAATTGTTTTTAAATGAGAAATTACAATCAGAATCAATAAAACAAGAAATTTAAGAATATTATTTAAATTTTGAAATTTTCATAAAATTGTTAGATAATTCTTTAAAAACAAAATTGTCGTGCGTATCTTTCTTTATCCATATCAAATTAAAAATAATTTTTTTACTTCCTTAGCTATACGACGGGATCTACTACGTGCCAATTTATCTTGGGTGACACGTATTTTGCAAGAAAAAAATAGCATCCACGACTTAGGAATTGTTAAATAATAAACTGGAATAACACCCAACTGATAGAACATAGCTACCGAAGTGACACTGAAATAAAAATTTACGAAATTATTTACCGAAACTTAAAAGCAGAAAATAGGAAAAGGGAACAAAGAAAACCTGATTTAAAATATCTAACCAAATAATTAATTTCCGATTTAAAGAATTAATTCCTATCCATATAAGGAGATATAATCAGATTGACAAGGATATAAGTGATTGATTGGTTGATTGATTATTTGTTTAATTAGAATATTTTTCATTGTGAGCAATTTAATGCTGAAATTTGATGTTTTATTTAAGAATGTTTCAGAACATGTCAGATTTTTGTGACGTTTTTAAAAGTGCTGTTAAAATCTCACAAGTTGGATTTCTCTACACTTCTGAACTGAGATAGCATTGACATTATTTACATTATTCGGAATGTTATCTTCATCTTTATTGCCATGTTTACAGCTTATAGAGTTTAGTGAAAGGAAAACATCCGGATGTGGCAACACATATGGAATGAGAATGATATACCACAGTGATCGAAATAAATGATTCGGTTCGAAATTCCTAGAACCTGAAGAACGCCGGAGCTTACAAGGACCGAAACGTCGTAAACATAGCAAGAAACATGAGGACAATAGTCTGAACAATGTACATAATCACAAGTTCTGTAGTTTGAGAGTATTTTAAAACGTAAGTTGGAAGGTCCAAAGTCCAGACCCTATTTTCTATAGAAGTTGGAAGTAAATATAGGTATCTGAATATTTTATTATTTGGACAGTAGCTACATTTTTGAAGAGGATATTAAGATTTTGTACTTGGTAATAGTTACTACGTGATTTTGTGCATCTTGCATTCTACCAAGTTATGCTTGACAGTGATAAATAAGTTGCAGTGGGTACACCAAGTGGTAGATTCAGCCTTGAGTATATGTTTGTGTGTCTGGTGAATGTCTTCAATTGTTATTCTGTTGGCGCTATCCCTTGTCTTCAGCCAGCCAACGGGGGATATGAAGTGAATGACTAATAAAAAATAAATAGGTCTTCTGAGAAATAAATAGGAGTGGATGTGTTTTGCCTATCGTCCTGTTCACACTCTTCCCTGGTTTTTGAGCAGAAAGAGGGGTTTATCCCTTATTTCCTGTTTAAGATTTGGTTTTCTGGTACATTCTAAAGACTGCTTCAACTCTATAAATAAAATGCCTTCTCTTAAACTCTTAATTTTATTTAGTGTTTATTCATTTTTAATCAAATAAAAGTAGATATATCCGCCTACTGTTCAGCTCGCAATCCTCCCTGATCTTTGACAAGTAGTAGAGGTTTATTCCTTTATTCCATGTTCAAGATTGAGGGAATAATGACCTTTTCATGAGGATATTTGCACGTAAAAAATGCAACAAACTCGATTGTAATTCAAACACGGCTTTCCGATTTTCCGTTCCGAGTCTATATCCACTGCACCACAGCGCACCTTTCTTGGGATAAATTGATGACATATATATAATAAAAATAATATTGATAAACTATAAGAAATAACAGGAAAAACACCATCCTAAGTGACGCTGCAGTCTTCTAGCTTAAATCACAGACTAATGGATAAAATTCTGTACTTCCTGAAATAAACTGCATTGACAATAAAATCTTCATTAATTCTCTCTCTTCCGTAAATATTAATCTAAAATGATTTGATTGTCAGAGTGGAAAGGTCAAAAATCTTTCGAATCAAATATTTCTATGTGATATTTGCTTTGCTTGCTGAATAATTTACCCTTTAGAAAGAAACAGAGAATCATAATATGGCGGATGGAAAGAAAATGAAATTGACACAGGCACACATGGGAGTTCGACAACGAGACAATCAAAGAAAGATCGAAGGGCGAAATGTTGCAATTTGTAGTTTTAGCATTTCTGATTTAGTGCATAATTTCCACCTCAGCGGAGTATTTTTCACAAGAAATTAAAATTGATTTTAATTCTTCAGGGAAGTCTCGTTTCAAACATGTTAAATGTATGCACGGTCTACTGAAATTCCAAAAGGTGCATTCACATTAATGCAAATATATTCATTAATTTAGACTCTTCGATATGATGCCATAGTTATCTAGCTTGTCTTTGCTAGACCAGTTACGACTGAGCAGAGAGATCGAGCCTCACTGTGTGTCCTCTAATTTTAGCTTTGTGTCACGACTAAGCTACCCTTCAGTTAGTCAGTCAGTTATATGTTACATGCTTAAGCGATCATATCTCGAGAGAAACATGACTAACTGGGCAGAAGATTTTCCTGTAGTAGGTTGCCATTATTTTCTGTGGTAGACTGGTTGGCAACTAAGGGTATAGAACCTCATCTGTTCTGCTATCTAACACATAGCTGGAGGGAAAAGTGACAGATTAATACCTTTTTTAATCATATTTGCGCGTAAGTGAATGCAATGAATGTGAAATTCGAACTCCGATCTCCGATTTCTTGTTCCAAGCCGATATCCAATAAACCCCAAATCACACAGTAAATCAAAAGTACATTTATTAATTTCTTCTTCTTCTGTGTGCCCTGTCCCTGATAGACGTAGGGGACCATGGCATTCCCCATCTGCCTACCCTTTTTATCTCTTAATATCCCTTCTCTTGTTACCCCTCACAAACCGTGCTCTGCAATACATTTGCTCGAGCCCATCAAAAATGCTATGCGTTGTTTTCCCCAGTCTCTCACTTCGCTATCAGTCCTGTGATTATCACATTCTCCAAGTCCACCTTTCGCATTATATGCTCAAAAAATTTTCTTTTCGTTTTACATCCTCTCCAAAACCTTGTCGTTGTTCAGATTTTTGGTCCATGGTATCTTCAGCATTTTTCATCCAAGAAAATCATTTTAAAAAATTAACACAGGGACCCAGTAATTGTAGAAAACTTCAATGATTGTTTAATTCTAGCAAGATTTTTAAAACTATACATTTAATTATTTTAAATATGTTCTCTTGATTTTTAATGTCATAGTTTTAAATTAATTCAAATACAGTAATTTTCGAGTTTCAATTCTTTATATTAAATTAAAATAAAAGGTTACGGTATAGTTTGTAACATAACTTTTTGAATTTGGTATAGTATGTGGTCTACATGGTATGAATTTGTCATACCCCAGTATGAGTATATTAATAGATATAAGTATTCGGCTATTTACTGAAACTAATTATTTTCCCTAATGCCCTTATCAGACAATTTTAATGCTTCTTTTTAATAGACTTTTTAGATAGGCCACATACTATACAAGTGACAGAATTTCGTAGGCCACATTCATAAGGTAAGACACATTTTATACTAGTGACAGAATCTCGATAAGAAATCACATGTATTTGAAAAATAAAAAGTATAGAAAAAAACACATTTTTAAAAGAATAATTTCCTCTTAAGCAAGGCGGGAATCCTGCTCCTATGCAAAGATTTAAAACAAGTGAAAAGAATTGATATAAGGGATATCGAGGAAAGGATGAACAATAAACAGGATTCGAGAAGACAAAAGATGCCGACGTTGCATTTAAATATTTGGATATTCTAGCTATCAGGGAACCAAGTAAAGGGAAAATAATTCCACAGACGTGAAGTGCGAGAAAGGAAATTATTGAAGTCGAAGTGGCGGTTACATTTAACTATTTCAAAATTAAAAGGGTGGGGCTACATGCCAATCAAATATGGCGTCACCTTGAGTGTCTTAAATTTGATTCTATCAAAAGACAGAACGCCGTAATTAAAATAAAGCAATTTGAGTAAATATACATAGAACAATAATGGAAAAAAATAATATGGTGGCCTTCGAAAGTTGTAGGGATGAAAATAATATAAAATAAAGAATGAACGTTGGCAAATTTACAGATAGCACAAAACACGTAATTCAGAAATTTGAAAATAATTGCTAATTAAATAAAAAAATGAAAGACAGAACGTGTCCATATTATTAAAGCAAACATGTTTGAGAATCATTGCAAGTGAAATATACATTTTATATCTATATCTATATCTATATATATATATATATATATATATATATATATATATCCCTCTTCTCTCTCTTGTCAATGAAGCTAGAAGCCAAGTGAAGTAACAACTGAATAAAACGTGAAATGGAATTAAAAGTTTTTAATTTTGAAATAAATATAAATATACGTATTTTTTAAAGTTTTTCGCATCCAACGTTCGATAAATTTCAAAATATGCTTGATTTCAGTTAGCTCGTTTAAGCGGCGGGATTAAAGGGCTTTTTGTTTGTTAGTTTTAATTTATAAGGAAATGTTAACATTCGCTTGAAAAGATTATTAACGGATCTCATGACCATAACCAAATTAAAAATATGTGAACTTTTAATTTTCTATTTATTTATTTTAGATTTTTTAAATTTTTTTTTTAAACTGGTGCAGATAGATTCTACTATCGCCTGGTTCATACTCTGTCGTCATTTTTGAACAAGAGTTGAGGTTCATGTCTTTTTTTTTCTTGTTTAGGAAGGGGTTACTGTTTTTTTTATTCTCCTTAGTTCTTAATAGCAGTGCTATCGTAAGCTTTTTTTAATGTGTGTGGATGGTGGAGACGTCTCTTAATTCTGAGAGTACCTGGTGGTCGGCAGTGTCCTGGTTGATTCATTCAACTGGTAATTAGGAACCCAAACTCTTGCTTAGCGTCATGATAGGCTGCTCTGATCAACAGTTAAATAATATCGAGATATCTTGTATTGCCATGTCACGCATAGATGTGTGTCCCTGCAAGTGCTTCAAGTGAGCAATCCTTGGGCTACATTATGCTGCAGTCTGCACCAGTTTCTTTCCTACGCATGTTGCATTTGACGACCGACTGATACTACTACTTTAGGCCTCTCCTTACCGAAAAAAATCACTAATTATGACATCACACAAAATAAGAACATATACTGAACAAACTAAACATAAATCCCATAAATCTATTAACATGTCTTTCTCGAACGTCTGTGGTACCCATACCAACTTTTGCAGTGTTAAATCCTTCATCAAAGTAAACTCACCTGACATCTTAGCTCCAGATCGTTCCTACATGTGTCTCCGTCTCTCTCTACTAAGCTGGGTTCGCTATGTTATCTTTCTCTACATCTCAATTTCATCACCTGACTGTTCCGTATTTGACAGCATCTCGAACAATATAGATAAGACCATTTCCTCTCATCCAGTCGTCCATATATTTGTGTTTGGAGACTTCAGTGCCCACTACGCCAAGTGGCTCGAAATCTCTGTCACCAATATTACTGGTGTCCATACCATGGGCTTTTCAATCACTCAGTCCCTTACGCAAGTAGTTGATTTTCCCCTGCATTTCTCTAATAACACTAATGGAATTGACTGTCTGCTAGATTTCTTTTTCACTTCTAGCCCCGTTATGCAGCTTTGCCCCATTTGCAACTCTGATCATGTTGTTGTTACCGTTAATATCTCTTTTCACATTACCCCCTCCCAGAAACCGCAGACCAGGAGAATATCTTACTGCTACCAAGTAGCAGAGTGAAAGTCGTTCTGCGATTTTCTGTGTGACGGCACTTTGAACAAAGTTTTAGTATTCTCGTTAAATACTGTGCGTCTGAGGTATTTTCATGGGTTAAAGCTGGAATCGATGTTTTTATCCAAGCCAGGATGATACAACTTAATCCTCATTCGTCTCCATGGTTGCGTCTGACCATAATAGGTGCCTTTTTGCCTCTGATCGTAATCAGTGTAAGATGATCCTAAATGATGCTGTTGTTTTCTGAAAAAAGGAAACAGCTCAGATCAAGTTTGTCTGGTGCTTCTATAAAAATGTGTTAGATAACAGCAAACCCTCAATTCCCAAGTTAATCAATGAATTTGAGGTCCTCACATCTTCAGCGTATATGGACGAATGATTTGCACGCAGAATGTCCACAAACTCAACAATTGATTCGTCTGGAGTATTCTCACCCAACTTCCCACCTAAAACTGTGGCTCAGCTGAGTGCAGTTCACATTACTCTCTTGCTGGTCTCTAACACAATTTCAAAGCTTGACCCCCATAAGGCAAGCGGAAGTGACGCAATCCCAATCATTGTTCTGAAGAAATGTGCCCCTGAACTTTCCTCGGTCCTCTCGAAACATTAAACCACTGCCTCTCTGATTATTGCTTCCCTGTCTGCTGGAAGTCCTTCTCTGCGGTTCCTGTATAAAAGAACGCTGAAGAACTCTCAGACCTTTCTAATTATCATTTAAAAGCCTCCTACCGACTTTTAGCAAAGTGCTCGAGACTAATATTAAAGCTGAAATGATCCAACGTCTCAGAGCCCAAGGCTTCTTCTCTGATAAAGTGTATGGTTTCCATTCCATAATGTCTACTGCTGATATGTTAATGACCATCATAGAGTATATATACCAGGCTCTTGATAAGAACGGCGAAGCTTGAGCTGCACATGCACTTGATATCTCCAAAAACATTTGACAGAGTCTGGCATGCTGGCCTTCTACACAAGATATATGGCTATGGTATAAGTGGACGATTTTTGATCTAATCAAGTCTTTCTTTTCAAATCGCATGATAAAAGGTAGTATTGAATGGGTATGCTTCCAGATACTATCATACGAACACGGGTGTCCCTCAAGGCAGTATTATAGGACGTACGCTTTTTCTGATTTTCATCAACGATCTCCCTGAAGTAATCTAATCACAAGTAAGCATTTATGCTGACGACAAAACCATTTAATCCCGCCGTGATAAGAAATCAGTCGAGGTTGACAAAACAAACTTCGCAGCTAATCTTGAAAAGGACCTACAATTTGTGGTGTACAATAGTAAGAAATAGCTCGTAAATATTAACGCTTCCAAAACGAAGCTGCTCTTCTTTAACCACAAGACAGCTGCTCGTACTTCCCATCATCACAGATCAGGCTAGTCTTCCTAAAAGCAAAACAATGTGCCTAACTCTCTCAGCCGATTTTAAGTGAATGGTTACATTGAATTCATAGCTAAATACGCCGCTAGAAAAGTTGTTTCCCTGTATAAGGCCAGGAAGTTTTTCTCGTCTTTATTCATCTTGCACATATATGATTCTGCCTGTCCAGTGAATACTGCTGTCACGTCTAGTCGGGTACACTTGCTATTCATCTCGGTGTTCTTGACAAACTTCAACGGATAATCTGCAAGTTAATTAATCCCGACCTGGTAGCTCTACTCTAGTAACTTTCTAGCCGACGTAATGTGGATTCCCTCTGTCTCTACAAATATTTTCATAACTTCTGCTCTGATGAGCTTAGCCCCCTCTGCATGAATTTAATCAAACTACTAGACTAGCGGCTAGGTACCACCCTTTTACAGAGAAACGATTAAAATGTAACATCAGCTTCAACTTTATCAGCATTTTTGCTCGCACTTCATGCTGGTAGAATTTTCTTCCGTATACTTGCTTCCTTGACATCTACAATCTCTAAGAATTTAAATGCAAAATCAATTGCCATCTCTTATCTCCTTGACTGACATCCTTTTCCTGACAACACTTGTATTATGTTATTCCTCCTTTCCACTCTAACCTCATGCAGCCATCTTCACACCTGTATTCTCATCCTTCTCTTGCTCATGTTGGACAACACCCGTAACTTGTTCCTCTTTCTCATCACTCACATCCTATGTAACCCACTCCTAGTACCAGTGTGTCGGTTCTGTCTCCTTTGGGTATATATATATATATATATATATATATATATATATATATATATATATATATATATATATGTATCGACTCCGACTGACACCAAATCGGTCGAGTTTCGATCTCGGCCAGAAGCAATGTGTCTAGTCACACTGCTGAACTGTGATACAGCAAAAAACGGCTTTGTATGTGGATATGACTGATAATTTAGTCTTTCTTTACGATTAAGTTCACTAGAGTAGAAAATATTAAAAACAGATTCCATTTCTGCTATAGATGCATTACTCTCCAGAAATGAATTGAGTTCTTTTCGGTTATGGCTTATATACAACACGTTAAAATTTTCTCTTCTCAGATGCCAGTCGCCTATGGCATAGGGAGTAGCGACTCCGACTAGCATAAAATCGGTCGAGTTTCGATCCCAACCAAATGCAAGTGGATATGTTTACCCGCCATGATGAGCTGTGATACACCGAAACAAGCTTGTATGACTGAATTATTGTATGTATATTAATATTTTATTACAAAAAAATTAGGGATATCTGAAAAAATCTTCTCCTCAAACTTCATTTGAAAATATTGTTGGTAAAATTATTCTTCATATATCCTCACTTATTTTCGTATGAAGATGTTTTTGACGTTTATACTATTTAGAGCATAATAAGATTTTACCATATCAAATTATTATGTATATATATATATATAGCATTAAGGTATGAGCTCTATATCAGAGGTAAACGTATTTAAATATAATAAAAGTGACAACAGTGTATTTAATGCTTATACGTAATCGTCAGTCTGGTTTATTTCGTGTAACCATGAAATGGACTGTCACCGCTAGGTGTTGACCTAAATGTTCACCTTAATATTTATATATAAAGTTGAAATACATAGAATACATAATGAAGAAAATTTTCTTTTAAAGTTTGACACTCACAGGACATGCAGAGGTACTAGGGACAGAAAAAAGACTACGCATAATAATCTATCTAACGAGATTGTTCAAATGAATGGAAGAAAAGGGGCTGCATACCTACTTGGACGTGGAATGAAACTCGAAATCAAAATGATGATCTTTTTGCTGCTAAAATGACGCACAGCAACACAGGTATTTAAATAAACGTATACAACATATTTTATTCGTTTCTTCGTTGAGGTTAGTTGAGTTGTAGGAGGTGGTCAGTGGTCATCACACGCGCACACGAGAGCAGCAACTGATTACGTTCTCTGTCTCTCCCTGTGTTCTTATCTCAGCTGCCGACTGCAAACTGCTAAACTCCTATATGCTGCTACCTGATCTTGCTTAAATAGGCGAACCACATTTGACACCTGGCACCCCAGGTGCATTCAGTGCATATCTCCTGTGTCCATATTTTTGACCTCATCTTCTATCTCGTCAAAGCAAAAATTCAGCTTGACACCCGGATCTTTTCTGCACTCTCTGACATTTAAAAAAATACCCACTTTTTGTTTAAATCTTGCAACAACAATGCGAATACGCTTCGGGCAAAAAATTTAAACCGAGCAAAAATATATATAACATAGGATTTAGGAGAGATAACAAAAACAAAATGAACGACGAATTACAAAAGAAAAGAAAATCTTTTGAGCCATGATCACCCACGCCCTGAAGGCAAACTGCACATACAAAAATACAAAAATATTTATGCAGTCTGTAAGAATAAAAATCCGATATTTACAAAGTATGAAATTTTGTTTCAGGATTATGGATGTACAGCAATGTAAAAAAAAAACATAAATTTCACTATCCCTTCTTAAAAATGATATTTGGTGTTGATCAAGAGAGAATCTTAACTCCGTGTACTAGCGTCTAGCTGAATATTTTCCAGAATTCCTTACTTTTAGTCAAACGTGAAAAATACAAACCATCAATATCTGAATGTCATTGTTTTGTTTTAATTAATATATTTATTTTAAATGTTTTATTATTACCTTTGCTTCAACTGTTATGTAATCGGTGACGGTATAAATAAGTTCAAAAGAAAAAGAAAATGAATCAAATTATGAGAAGACAGTGTAAATATATACTTAGATGTTTCGAGTGAAATCTAGTTTTTCCTAGAAGATTCTTGACGATTTGAGAAGCATCACGAGCCGGAAGCAGAGGTGTTGGATATAAGAAAATGCTTTTGGAAAGGGCACGGAGAAGAAGGGGTCGAGGGAGTTGCGCGTAATAACAAAAAGCATTTTTCACTCTCTCATTTTGTCTCTTTTCTCCACTTCTAACAAAAAAGAAAAAAGAAAGGACATAGGCATAAAGCCACCGACCATGTTTTCGGACCATAAAAAAGCAGACGATAAGTATTGGCTCTCCTCCCCCTCTCTCTCTCTTCTCTCTCTCTCTCTCTCTCTGTCTCTCTGTCTCTCTGTCTCCCTCTCTGTCCTCAAAGCTGTCCGGCAACAGAAAGAAGAAAGAGAGACACACAGAATCAACCCACTGAAGTTTATTACTCACGTTGAAGAAAAAAATTATTCTTAAAATTTAGCAAATCTTATAACACAGCAAAACCTGATGACTACATAACTGGATGTAAAAAATAATAATAAATATCATTATTATTATTATAAAAGAAGTAAACTTTTTGGTAACTCTTACCAACCAACGCCTGGCAAAATACAGTTCAAAAACATGATAGCTTTTACACTATTTACATTATCTGGACTATTGTCCTCATCTTTGTTGCTATTCAGCCGTTGTAAGCTCCGGCATTCTTCAGTTGCTAAACATTTCGAACCTAACCCTTTATTAAGAATACGGTGAAATATTATTCTCATTCCTTGCGCGAAGCCACTCCTAGCATCATAAGTTATCTTCTTTTGACTTACTTCGCCAAATTATTTGTTAACCACTGCGGTAGCCTAGTATTGAACTCACAACTTTTGGGCCAAGGCACTGGAACTAACAAGCGTCTATATCCACTGGGCCTTGTGTCCGCAAGAATAGTGGATATAGACTATAGTTAGGCTTTGAGTGGTGATGTAAAATGTTTTTATTGTAATCATTTATGATAAAAATATTATAAAAATAATATATTGCTCTATTTTGTATTGAGCACTTTTAAACTGTGGATTTTTGCTTATATATATATATATATATATATATATATATATATATATATATATGTGTGTGTGTGTGTGTGTGTGCTTGAAAATATATGTATATATATATATATATATATATTCATATATATATATATATATATATATATATATATATATATATATATAAATGAATAAGGAACAGAGAAAATATTTGCAACGTTCAAAACAATAATTTATAACACTGCTCAGTATAAAAATAGAGTAATGAATATTTATTATAAATTATACTTTAAAACATGTACCAACTAAAATTTACTACAAATTTGTACATTTTGTTTCTACATTAAAAAAAAATGTTTCCACAAGGAGTTAATAATGATGATAATAAACGTTATTTTTTTAAAAGTTATGATAATTCACTTCCTTTTTGAAAAAAATCTTTTGTACAAGGTAAAAATGATAGGAAAGATGAGAAAACAAAAAGAAGATCCAAAAAGAAAGAGGAAAAAGAAGGACACAGCGAAAATTTTAAAAATGAGGAAAACTAGAGAGAAAGAAAAAAACGAGAAGAACGAGCCAATGAGAAACGGCTCAGAAAGAAATAGACCACAAATTTAGGTAGGAAGTAAAATATAGGCATATACATATACCGGTCATGCGACGCCTGGGCTTAACAAAGAGGAAAAGTAAAAAAATACACAGAGCGTGGAAGAAAGTGATGAAAAGCGAGAAAATACACAGGGGGAAGAAATATATAATTTTATTTTAATTTTACCCGAAGCCAGATGTTAATGTTAATAAGACACAAGGGGTTACTGAGAGTGGAAGAGAATGAGAAAAGATTTTAGTGAGGAGAAAAGTCATTAAAATAAGAGAATTCAGGAATACAGATGATGTCGACTTTTACATTTTCGAAGATTGTAGGAGGCAGAAAAAGGTTTTCCACAAGTGAAAATAAACAAAAACGAGAGAAAAATTATTATAATTAATCCCATGGTTGCTTGTAGGTAACAAACAGTACATACGGTTTGATATCATTGCCATCCTAGTAGTATGCTTAAATTCATGAAGCCGAAGCAATAAGTAAGAAAGCTCGTCAGAGCAGTTGTCATGAAAATATATGTAGAAAAAAAAAGAGAGAAGCCACGTCATGTTGGTGTATATGTGATTGGAATCGGGATGCCAGCTCAAGATCGAATTCAATACAGACCCTTTTCGGAGTTTGCCAATAATCTCCAGACCTATAGCAGAAGCACAAGACCAGATATAGCAGCAATATTAAATGCATGGACAAATGATTAATTTATTAATGTGATGAGAAAAGTTTTCCTTTTCATGGACTTTTACTGTTTTAAGTTCTTATTCAGTCAGTTAAGTGTCATACGTAATACACGCTTTGGGCGATCATGTCTCGATAGAGACATGACTTACTGGGCAGAAGATTATCCCGCAGTAGGTTGCCTTTACATTCTGCGGTACCCTGGTTGTCAGTCAAGGCGATAGAACCCAATCTGTCATTTTTTCTAACCCACAACTGGAGGAAAGAAACGGATTGATACATTCCCTAAGGGCATTTGCACGCAACTGAATGCAACTTCTTATTTTTAATAAACAACATGACTGAAGTAATTCTTTCAACATTTTTAACAGTTAAGCGAAAAGCGCGATTTAAGTTAAGAAAAAACAGTATTTGACAATCTTAAACAATATTTCAACAGAATATATGTATTCTTCAATTTATATTTACAATACTTTTTCAAGTATTAAAATATATGAATCTATAAAAAAAATTATAAGCGTATGTACCAACGTTGCATGTCTTGCAATGGAAAAACAGCTGTTCTGGTAATCAGAAAATGAAATGCCGTCAGCGTGAACGGTATGCAACTCAAACATGCGTAATATGATGGTGATCTTGTTCATCTTGGAATTTTCTGTTCGTTAATTATTTGCTAAAAAAAAATTAATCAATAAGCTTAGTATAAAACTTATGAAACTCTACTGTCATTCTTTTTATTCCCCGGGCCGGGAAGTTAGTAGCTTGCATACGTGACTATCCTCATAAGTTCTTTTTTTCTTTTTCTTTTTGTTATTATTATTATTATTATTATTATTATTATTATTATTTCTTTACGCCACACATTTCATTAACCTATGATAATGCTGATAGATTGAATTAGATTGAGGTATTATTTAAATCTTCAGTGTTAAAGAATGAAAACAAAATGAGTTAGAATTATACGCATAAGAATGTATCAGATTTTTCGATATTTGATTGCTTAATAAATCCGACTTTTTACACACCTATACACTTGCGTAAGGGAATACAATGTATTCAACTGCAATTCGAACTCGGATCCTCAGTACGAGAAATGAACAACGCTTGGGCGATCATGTCTCAAAAGAAACATGGTTGACTGACTGGACAGAGGAGTACTCCGCAGTAGGTTGCCATTACTTTCTGCAGTAAACTGGTTGCCAGTCAAGGATATAGAACACAATCTGTCCTGTTATTTAAACCACAGCTGCAGGAAAAAGACTGATAAATACCTTTCCCAAAAGTAACTTGCGCGTAAGTGAATGCAAGAAATTCAACTGGAATTCGAACACGGCTCTCCTATTTCTAGTTCTAAGCCGATATCTCATGCACCACGACGCACATCCTACTACTATCATACTCGCATTAAAACATCAACCAGACTTTTCTTCAAAAACATTTCTTCTGAAATTAAAAAATGGAATTGTTCACACTTAAATACAGTTCTCATTAATGATAAAATTAATATTATATTTTTAGTAATGAATCTGAATTTTATTATTATAAAAAAGAGATGTTTTTATCCTTTGATGTTTGTTCAACCTTCTGATTATTATTAAATGTGGAAAGTTTACTTCTGTTTGTTAGAAGATCTTTATAGCAAAAATGTTCGATGCATCCTACAAATACGTATACCTACTTGAACTAGATTAATTCTTAAAAAGCAATAATTCTCAATATAAAACATGGCAATAGATTGTCGTAGAACAAAGTGCGTAAAGAAACATGTAGATGTACAGAACGATTCTTACTTGAATAATATTCCGTACAACCAAATATTTTCTTTAAATGTAATTGATTATTTTTTTTAGGGTTTATGAACCATTTGTAGGTCATTTAAAGCCTAAACAATTTTAAAATCGCAGAAGGTCACTTACAGCAGTCAGTGTTCTCAAGCAACCCTCCATCTGCTGACCAAGCTCAACATAGCTTGGTCAGTGATCAAACGAAAAGCGGTGTTATCAGCTTTGCAACTGAAAATATATAAATATATATAAATAGCTCCAACATTTACCTCACAGTAATACTTTTCTTTATTTCTTCTTAATCATTCACCCCAGACAAGACGGTAATGTCACAAGAACGCAGGGAGGTTACAGAACGTGAATGTGAAAGAGAATGAGAATACTGAAAATAGGAATGGTGGAGGAAATAAATATTGAACAGGGTTCAGATCTTTGAACATTTTAGTTATCAGAGAAGCAAGAAACCAGAAGGGTATTCTACGGGTAGAAACTACGAGAAAAGAAAGTGTTGAAGTAAAAGTGGCGGTTGCATTTAGCTATTTCTACAGTAAAACTGTGGGACCTAGTTCTTAAATTCACGCAGTCAGGCCCACATGGATGAAAGGCACATCAGAGAAGTTTCCATGAAAATATTTGTTGAAAAAAAACAAACAGAGGAAACCGTATTACGTCCGTGAGAATGTGACTGAAGTCGAGAAACCATGTCAGCATCGATCTTATTGAAAGCTCTTGAATTTTGTCAAGATTCTATAGATGTACAACAGGGACACAATGTCAGATATGGCAACAGTATCCAATTCACGGACAAATGGTTGATTTATGTTAGAAGCAAGAAAGATTCTAACAAAAAATTCTCTGGCTAGATACAGTGAACCAACTTTCATTTGCTGTAGACGAAGCAGTTCATTTTATATTGTCACTCAACATCATTTCTGTAGAAACCATGAGGCCAATAAGTCGTGGTGTGTTGCATCTCTTAGTTTTGCTCTCTTGGAGTCATCCTTGACAGAAATAGCTCTCTCTCTCTCTCTCTCTCTCTCTCTCTCTCTCTCTCTCTCTCTCTATCTATCTATCTATCTATCTATCTCTGGTGATTAAATGAAAGCAGTTGTGCTTAGAAGTCGTTAAATTTTATAAGCCATTTCTTGTCTCAGTCAACCAATGATTGGTAATGATTTTCAAGAGAGGTTGCTAAGTTTACTTTGTCAGATCTGTAGAATTTGCTACTAAGACAGAATTAAATGGTAGTGTCATCTGAACAATGTTGGTATCACCGAGATCATTTATGGAGATCAGACACAATGATACTACATAATAGCAAGTTATTACCGGTAATGGTGTATTTATCTAGTTAATGTCTTACTATGATGTGAGAGACATTTCGTGGTGGTATATGTGAACGGTGTTTCTGCTGCACTCTGTGTAGTCATATCTTGTGCCAGATTGAATCATATAAAGACAAATTTTCTTTATACAATAAAACGATAATTTCTTCTAATGGGCTAATGTGTATAACGAAGCCCTTTTTAAGGGATAACAATATGGAAAATTTCATTTGAAGTGAATGCATATAGCAATATCAATGCCGTGTACAGAAGAACAATAAATGCTTGAAATAGAATAATGTGCATTTTTAAATTTATAAGAACGATTGTGGCATTTGAAACAGAAGCATGAATAAAATATTCACGAATGATGAGGCGTGTAATAAAATTGCTAAAGTTAAAAGTATTCATCTTTCTAGTTATTCACGTCTTCTGATTATCTAAAGGTTTGTCTCATTTACCCACTACATTTTTTTTCAGAGGTAAGATGGAGTAATGAATACCGGCTCGGATTGCCGAGTTCGAATTCCAGTCGAATCCATTACATTCACTCATGTATGACATTTAACTGAATGGGTTCGATCCTCCATCGATTCACTACGCTTTCAGCCTTGTGTCACATCTAAGCTACACTTAGAAAATCATTTTCGGTACGTCAGTGCGTTGTAATTGTTAGTAAGATTGTCTTACTTGAACAATTATCGCAGATAAATGAGTTAGGTCTTTACTGAGTTTCCCACACTTTCAGCATTGTGCCGCATCTAAGATACGCATAGAAAATTACCCTATCAATGAATGAGGGAAAGAAAAAATAGAAGTGTTTAAAGTCAGTTTCAATGAAACGAATTAAATTTTTCAATTTCAAATCTTTTCATTCTTAACCATTTCTTAAACTAATGGACGGATTTTATACTTGTTAATGCAATACGTTTTTAAAGCTGTTCAGCTTAAATATTTTAACGATGGATTTGGGGAATTTATACGGATATTTTATTGCGGAATTCACCATGAGCTTATTTAATCATTAACTGAATATTTAAGATTCATCAGAAAATTAATTTAGAAAAACCGAAAAATGTTCCCGTGCCTTTCTAGTGAAATATAATTCTCACAATTCTGGTTCATGTACCATTTTAAATAATTCTCGACCCGATGAGGAATACCTCATACCCTTCTCTACCATGGAGACTTTCTCACCAACGGGATGTGGCTTCCCTCTATCTATTCTATAAATATTTTCATAGCTTCTGCTCCGACAAGCTTAGCTCAAAGATACGCACTCCACTAGAGTTTACTTGAGCAACCAGACTCGTAACAATTTTACAGTTAAATCAACCAAATGCAGCCGTCACATCTACTTCAGAAGCTCCCTTCCCGCACTTCCCGCCTGTAGAACTCCCTTCCGTATACTTGCTTCCCTGATAGTTAAAATTTCCAAGAATTTAAATGCAATATACATTCTCATCTCTTATCCACTTGACTCCAATCATTCTTTCGTTCTTTCCCCATCAATCTGTGTATCTTGTTCTTTTCCTTTCTCACTCTACCCTCGCAACTGTCTTCACACCAATATTCCCATCCTTCTTTTGCCCACTCTCTGACACCCAATCTAACCGGTTTGTCTTTCTCTTTGCTCTTCATCTGCTTTCACTCTTCTCTTATGTAGACCCCTGGGCATCAGTAGCGATATTTCCTGGCTTGGGGCGAAACAGGGAAAAAAGTATTTTTTATCAGTTGAATATTTCTGATTTTCTCCTGATTTCAGCGTCTTAGTAACGTCATATTTCACTTTTGGTTCCTCGGAGAACTCGTCGAAGATAGAAGTAATTAGAGCAAAAATCTCTGTGAGACTGCTAGTCTTTTAGAATCAGCGAATTTCGTATTGTCATAAACATTCATTAACTTTCTAGAAGCATGCAAAATGTATATTCAGAAAGCAAAATCGACCGGTGCTACACAGTTCTTTTTTCCAATAATGAATGTGTACGTTTTATTTGTACGTCGGTCGGACCGAACACGAAAATGAATCTGTAGTATACGCCAGCAATCAGTTTGCACGAAATGTTAAGTCATATTACGACCACACCTTTATAAACAACGAATATTTAACTGGTAAATTTTGCAAAGAAAACCAAAAAAAAAAGTGGTTGGACATTCGATTCTTTATGCTAAAAAAATTTCACAGTTCAGGAAAAAATTTTATATCCTTAAAAACATCTGTAATAAAATTAAAAGGTGACCTTTGACTTATTTAAACATTCCACAAATTGCCTACATGTGTACATGCGCGAATATTTGTATATAAGGGTGTATTTTTATCCATCTTGTTCCTGTAAAAGTTCATTCGGTTTACTGTTTAAAATATTTTTTTGGACGTGAACTTAACTGAATAACATTTACCATTTTGTTTTCTTTTCTATTGGCATACTACAAGAATTTTCTTAATTCCTTTCTCCTAGAAGAGTTCTAAACAACTCTCTTACCTGCCTTTTCCAATCTTCCAAACATGTGAATTTGTTTTTTCTTTTAAACAATTTTGTAAAGACCGGAATAATCCTTTCGTACAAAAATATCTAGGAGTTGAAAAAAAGAAAATTTCGGTTCTAATGTAGCGTGAGGTCTACCTCTGGTTTCGACTCTAGTGTGAGGCCTACCGCAGCATCACGTGTTTAGAAAATGTGAGACAGATATAAATATCCATGTTAGACCTCACCTGATCTGATGATCACGCGAAGAGAGGAGCACGGTAGACCTCCGCTCTGCATCTGAGTTGACGATATATTGAGGTAGACCTCACGCTATAATAGCACGGAAAATAGTTTAATACTATGACAAGAGACATGAGCCTCATCAAATAAATGGTTACTTAATGATATTGTATAAGCGTAAGAGCAAGAAATAAGCGCAGTTTTTGAAGATACATAGGAAAGATAATGGTTGCTGGTGTTCTTGGGGTGTAATGGATATCGAGTAGAAATGAGAAATCTGAGAGCCTTGTTCGAATTCTAGATAAATGTGTTGCATTCACCTGTTCAAAAATTCCTTTAAGAAAAGTATGAATCCCTTTCTTCCTCAAGCTATGAGTTAAATAGCAGGACAGATTGGATTATATAGCCTTGGTTGGTAACCAGTTTACTATAGAAGAAAATGATGGTGCGGAAAAATCTTTTACCTAGACATAGTCACCCAAGCATGAATCACGTATGGTATTTAACTAACTGAACGGTTGATTAGAGAGTTTAAGATTGTATTCACCAGGAAAGAATATTTCAAGAGTTAGTTCCACAAAGTAGCCCTTCACCGGAAAAAAAACTGTCTGATTAGATTTTCATCCTTGTCAATGTAATACGAAGGGAATGTGGGGTTTTCGATCTCGAGTAGGTGGCATGGCAAGTCCTGGTTGAAAATGTCAGAACTGATGGAACTCACGTCATTTGCCGTAGAAAGTGAGTAGCGAGAGAATTGCAACATTACGACTATGTGTTGTAGGGTGGACAATAAGTCATCACTCACAAGGCCTCGTAAACGCTTTTGAAATCTATCAAAAGAATTTATGCAGCCTTTTGGGTAATGTATTATTTAAGCAGAAAAGTGATATTTAATAAAACAACACGCTCAATCATTCTAATAAGTCTTAGCATAACGCAGTTTGAGGCAAAAAGAAAGCGATATTAAGGCGATAAGTTATTGAAAGTGCAATAATTTTGGAGGCGGAAGATTAACGCCAGGATTTATGTAGCATATCGACTTTATGAACAATGCTAATGCCAGGATAAAGTAGATTATTTATAAACAGTACCGATGAAAAGAAAAAAAAACAGAAGGAAGAATTGTTTTCTATCATATGTTTGTCATGCAGACATCATACTTAAAAACATCCAGACATTTGTTGTTCTCTCACCAAATCCGCATAACGTATATTAATTATTAATTATAAAACCGAGCACACGCACACACAGATAAATATATATATATATATATGTGTGTGTGTGTGTGTGTGTGTGTGTGTGTGTGGTATATATATATATATATATATATATATATATATATATATATATATATATATACGGGTAAGCCCGAGCCGTAAAAAATGACTGCAAGATATTTATATCGATATGGCGTCTAAAATGACGGTAAAATATATATTGATGTACCTACTATTTAGTACCTTACATTAAGACATAAAAAATACAAACCCCTTAGCATGAAAGGAGGGAATATATATATATATATGTGTGTGTGTGTGTGTGTGTGTGTGTGTGTGTGTGTGTGTGTGTGTGAAAAGTATGTATATATTATAAATATCAATATATATATATGCAATTTGTTATATATGCTTTATTATTTATAAATTATATATGCGAGGTACTTATTTGAAAGTGATCAATATGAGTGATAGAGCTGACATATTCATATAGATAGGTGTGAGTCTAAAACCCAGGGTTACAAACTCACACCTATCTATCTATCTATCTATCTATCTATATATATATATATATATATATATATATATAGATAGATAGATAGATAGATAGATAGATAGATCGATAGATATGAAAAACACTTACTCAAAATGTACGAATCTGTGAGAATTGTCTAGAAAGCATCAAATTATAGGAAGCGCTTTGCTCAGTACACGTACATCTCAGAGCTGATTAATATCCATAATCTGATATGTAGTTAAATAAATATGATTTAACGTTTTGTCGTTGTCTAATGGCCAATTTCCGCAGTCCATGCATAACCTGTTTGATTAGCTCTCTTTTAAATAAAGCTATGGCACTGTATTCACATTAAACAAATCTTTGTAAATGAAACAAAAATGTCATCTTAATTTCTTATTGCACAGTGTTTCCTATGATTAATTTACACCTGGATATTCCCCACAGAATGGAATGCTTCATTAAGGAAGGACACTAGACTTAAAATTAAATATTTATTTATTTTGCTGTGAACATATTCATGAACGCAAAAGATATGTAGATGTTTATACGTACGAATATGTAAGCAACGATGAGGTTTTACCAAAAATGAAACAAAGAAAAAAATTTATACTTAATATCAGGAAGAGGCAAGTTTCATCATTTGCGGACACAATATTAAACATATAAGACATGCAGATGACACAGTGCTGATAGTAGAAACGGAAAGAGTAATACAACCCCTCCTACAGATTATAACGAAGGAAAGTGAAAAGAATTAGATTAAATATAAACTTCTAGAAGACTAAAAGCATGATCATCAGCAAAGTAAAAAAGCCCAAAATGCTAATTACAGGTCGAGGATACTGAAATCACGCTGGAACAGAAATGTAAATACCTGGGATGTGTTCTAGCAGAGGACGAAAGTGCAATACTGAGATCCAAAATTGTGTTTTTTTTTTGTATAAATAATTGACTTAATGTTTAAAAGATAAATATTTTTATTCACTTGAATAGTGTTGTGGATTCCGAGTGAGAAAACGCACAAAATAATTCAACGTAAAGATACAAACTGAACGCAGGTTAGTAATCCAGGAATACGATTAGTAAGGAATATATATATATATATATATATATATATATATATATATATATATATATATATACAAGTCTTTGAAGTGAAGCCGTGCTGGAATTAGTATATCCGTGTAATACTATTCTGGCTGAGTGAAGCTCAGAGCTACAATGATTACTGACACGGTATTCTCTGTGTAACTTCGGTATCTCTCGGTAACTTACGGACCTTTAAGGTAATTGTATTGTAACTCTACTGTTCTGATTATGGCAGGAGTATATGTATACTCAAGTTGAGTCTATTATCATAAAAAAGGGGAGGTCCCACAACAAATATCATTTCGTTTTCTTACTTGGTTTGGTGATATCTTAAGTATTAATCGTAGGAGGTTAGGTCTATTATTAAATTTTTATTCATCATTTCGCAAAATTGATAAGATAGAAAATCATCAGAGGAGTTAAGAAATGGGCTGGGTACATTGTGGTGCAGTGGATATCGACTCTGAATATCGGCTAGAAATATAGCCGAGTTCGAATTCCGGTTGAATTCGTTGCATTCACTCCCGCGGAAATATCTTTGAAAAAAGTATCAATCCTTTTCTTCCCTCCAGCTATAGGGCAAATAACAAGACAGATTTCTATAGCGATATAAACTAAAGGAAAGTATCACGTATGACACTTAACAGACTGAAATTGCTAATACAATAGATGTTATTCGTCACACAAGACTCAAATGGTTTGGGCAGTTTGAGAGAATGGACATAGAAAACCCGGCCAGCTTTGTTTGTGTGAGGGACTTGTAGCAAAAGTTTGTAAAATTATTTTGCTACACCACACACACACACATACACACACACACACACACACACACACACATATATATATATATGGTGTTGCAAAGTATATATATATATATATATATATATATATATATATATATATTGTAATATTTTTATTACATTGGTTTATAAAACATTTTTTATCACTACACAAAAAATTTAGTTGTTCTTCGGGTGATATTTGAAAAAAACGGTGAAAATTATTTATCTTTGACAATAGAAAATGAATTCATTTTTATTTAGAAAGTTAAGGAGGGGATAAAGAAAGTTAAATGAAAAGATTATGGTGTGTCTGGATTACTCAATGAAAAGTAAAAATTAAGTTGAACTATACAGGTAAACATTTAGGTCGTAGAGAGGTGGGCTGCTATATTATGTCATCATAAAATAATATTAACAGTATTAACCTCTACTTAGTATTGAGCAATTTTTCTATAAAGTAAATGGAACGAACGGTAGTTTTTCATTTTATCTGTTCTTTCACTTTCCATTATATATATATATATATATATATATATATATATATATATATATATGATTTCACCCCCAAGCATGACGGTAATGCTACTAGTGAAGATTACAAGCCATGAAAATGAAAGAGAAAATCGAGAATACGCAGGACAAAGTTCAACGTGATTCAAGAAGACAGCAGATAGCGATTGATGTTGGATATAAGTTCACGAACATTTTCGTTATCAGGGAAGCATGTAAACGGAAATATTACAGGAGAGAAAAGAAAATGTTCGCAATAGAAGTTGTGGCTGCATTTAGATATTAAAACATTAAATAGGTGAGACCTAGATGCCAATCTAGTACTACGCTTAAATTCACGTCGTTTAAATTCTCCTCAGAGCAATTACCACGAGGTTTGTGTAGAAAACTTAAAGGAAAGCTACGTTACGTCTAGATGTCTGGTCAGGATCGATTATATTACACATACTTCTTTTCATTTTGTCTAGAATCTCGAGGTGTGTAGCAAGACCACCAGATATATGTGTGTGTGTTTGTGTGTGTGTGTGTGTGTGTGTGTGTGTGTGTATCTTTAAATAAAACCTGAATAAAAGAGAGATTTCTGCCCAAACACAAAATTTGAAATTACATAGCCTGGCTGCCAATAAGGTGACGCTACAGTACACCGGAAGAAAACTTTTGCGGCACATAGCAATAAGAAAGACCGAAATTCAACATTGTCTAGTTAGTTGACTCCCATACCCCCACGAAGTATCCAAAAAGATAAAATAATTCTTCTATCACTGGTTGAGCACGTGTTTTTTTTTTTTTGGGGGGGGGGGGGTAACAACTTTACTAGTAAATCATGATTTTATTTTATTTTAATTTTTTGTTGTGGCTAATGTTAAAACTTTCATAATTATTTGAACGAGTGCGTTCTTTTGTGTACTTTTTCAAAGAAATTCTTTTTACTGGAGGATAATTTTGTTTTAAAATTCCTCTGTTAAATTCCTTGGTCGTCTTCTTTGCTCGGCCATTGTCTAGTTAGTTGACTCCCATACACCCACGTAATATCCAAAAAGATAAAATAATTCTTCTATCACTGGTTGAGCACGTGTTTTTTTTTTGGGGGGGGGGAACAACTTTACTAGTAAGTCATGATTTTTTATTTTAATTTTATGTGGTGGCTAATTTTAAAAGTTTCATAGTTTTTTGTACTTTTTCAAAGAATTTTTTTTTACTGGACATTAACTAAGTTAAAACTTAGTTAACTCAGCGCCCCAACTTTTTATTTTTATTTTTATTATTTTTATTTTATCTTATTTATTTTTTTTCAGTTGGAGTAGATACACTAAACTATCGCCCGGTTCACACTCCACCCACGTCTATTGTACGGGTGTAGAGGCTCATCCCTTGTTCCCTGTTCAGGATGTGGTTTCCGGCTTTCTCTTTTCCAATCTTTTCACTTTTCTTTTTTTTTTCTCTTCATTTTTTTTCAATTGGAGTAGATAGACTAAACTATCGCCAGGTTCACACTCCACCCCCTTCTATTGTACAGGTGTAGAGGCTCATCCCTTGTTCCCTGTTCAGGATGTGGTTTCCGGTTTTCTCTTTTCCAATCTTTTCACTTTTCTTTTTTTTTTCTTTTTCATTTTTTTTTTCTTTTTCATTTTTTTTTTCAATTGGAGTAGATAGACTAAACTATCGCCAGGTTCACACTCCACCCACGTCTATTGTACAGGTTAAGAGGCTCATTCCATTGTTCCCTGTTTAGGATGTGGTTTCCGGCTTTCTCTTTTCCAATCTTTTCACTATTACGTAGCCCTCTGCACATCAGTGGCGTTATCGCCTTGCTCGGCGTGATACGATTAAAAAAAAAATTGAATTAATGAGATCCCCAAAAAAAACCACGCCATATTACAAAATACACTGACTGAAATCGAATATAAAGAAACACAGCAGTAGCTCAAGCGAAGTACTTGCCAACTCAGATACAGTCACTTTCTCACCGGCGGAATGTGGATTCTCTATGTCTCTTCTACAAATACTTTCACGGCTTCTGCTCCGATGAACTTAACTCCCTGGTGCCAAATATAAATGAATTTAATCGAGCCACACGATTAGCAAATTAGGACCCACACTTTTCAGTGAAACCAATAAAATGTCAATGCAAATTCTACTCTTAAGCTTTTTTTCTCGCACTTCCCGCCTGTGGAATGCCCTTCCGTTTATTTGCTTTCCAGACAGCTACAATCGCTAAGAATTTAAATATAAAGTCAATTGTTATCTCCTATCTCACTAACTTTACCCTTTCTCTCATGCTCATTTCTCCGTCCACTTCACTCTCATCAGTATTACCCATTTCCTGACACCCCTTATAACCTGTCACTTTTTCTTATAACTACCTTGATTGGGGTGATAAGATTATATAAAAAATGTATTACAATGCTGAACTTAAACACTGACAACAGTCGCAAAAACTCGATACCATAAAATACCCCTTTTGATTTTAATAATTATTTCACCCCTAACAAGGCGGAAATTCTACCGGTGTACAGGGGTTTACACTTAGAGAATAAAAAAGTACAAGGGATGTCGAAGAAAAAATAAGAGGTGTTCAAGTAAATAAAAAATGGCAATTGACGTTACATTTAAACTTTTGTAGATTGCAGTTAGGATGTGGTTTCCGGCTTTCTATTTTCCAATCTTTTCACTATTACGTAGCCCCCTGCACATCAGTGGCGTTATCGCCTTGCTCGGCGTGATACGATTAAAAAAAAAAAATTGAATTAATGAGATCCAAAAAAAACCCACGCCATATTACAAAATACACTGACTGAAATCGAATATAAAGAAACACAGCAGTAGATCAAGCGAAGTACTTGCCAACTCAGATACAGTCACTTTCTCACCGGCGCAATGTGGATTCTCTATGTTTCTTCTACAAATACTTTCACGGCTTCTGCTCCGATGAACTTAACTCCCTGGTGCCAAATATAAATGAATTTAATCGAGCCACACGATTAGCAAACTAGGACCCACACTTTTCAGTGAAACCAATAAAATGTCAATGCAAATTCTACTCTTAAGCTTTTTTTCTCGCACTTCCCGCCTGTGGAATTCCCTTCCGTTTACTTGCTTTCCCGACAGTTACAATCGCTAAGAATTTAAATATAAAGTCAATTGTCATCTCCTATCTCACTAACTTTACCCTTTCTCTCATGCTCATTTCTCCGTCCACTTCACTCTCATCAGTATTACCCATTTCCTGACACCCCTTATAACCTGTCACTTTTTCTTATAACTACCTTGATTGGGGTGATAAGATTATATAAAAAATGTATTACAATGCTGAACTTAAACACTGACAACAGTCGCAAAAACTCGATACCATAAAATACCCCTTTTGATTATAATAATTCTTTCACCCCTAACAAGGCGGAAATTCTACCGGTGTACAGGGGTTTACACTTAGAGAATAAAAAAGTACAAGGGATGTCGAAGAAAAAATAAGAGATGTTCAAGTAAATAAAAAATGGCAATTGACGTTACATTTAAACTTTTGTAGATTGCAGTTAGGATGTGGTTTCCGGCTTTCTATTTTCCAATCTTTTCACTATTACGTAGCCCCCTGCACATCAGTGGCGTTATCGCCTTGCTCGGCGTGATACGATTTAAAAAAATTGAATTAATGAGATCCAAAAAAAACCCACGCCATATTACAAAATACACTGACTGAAATCGAATATAAAGAAACACAGCAGTAGATCAAGAGAAGTACTTTACTTCGCAAATGAAAAATGAAAGCAAGCAAATGAAAGTGGGTTTCACAAACGGGAAGTTCAATAAAAGTAACTATTAGAGTAGAAGAAGCGGTTACATTTAAATATTTTAACGGTAAATGGGTAGGACCTTAATGCCAATCTAGTAGCACGAGTAAATAGATGTGGTTGGGGTATCAGGAAAAAAAGCTTGTCAGAGCAGTTGCCGTTAAAATACTAGTAGAGAGGACAGAGGGAAGCCACATCAAGTCGGTGAGAAAGTGACTGAAAGCGGATTGCAAAGTCGGGATAGATTATATTGCAGATCCTCATTTGGATTTTGTCAAGAACTTCAAGATGAATAGCAGGATCTCCTGACCAGATATGGCAACAGTATTCAATGCACAGACGAATGGTAGATTTATAAATTTGCGAAATGTATTCTGATAAGAAAAAGCTTCCTAGCCTGACACAGTGAACCAACTTTTTCAGGAGCAAATGCAGGTTCGGATTCATTGTAGACATTTCATTTGAAGTCATTTGATAGAGTTAAGAAAAGAGTTGCACTGCGTTGTTCTCTAGAAGACGAGCGTCATTCATTATAATGATAGGCATGAATGTTTCTTTAATGTGTATAAAAGACAAGCAGCTTCGTATTAAAGAGATTAAAACTTACTATCTATTTTCTATGACATTCAATTACAGATTGGAGGTTCTTTTAGTGTATAGCAGTCAGGTTTACATTGTCAGCCTTGTTTGACTGCTTACAGAGGCTTTTCAACAACACTGATAAATACATAAACCTGTTCCATCATACACTGACAGAGGACCAGAAAGAATTCCTCAACCTAGGATCAAATTGTCATCCCAAAGAAAACCGAAATCGAAATCCTAGAATAACTGAAAAATGGCAAACTAATAAAACCCCATTCAAATCTCACAGATCTTTTCAAGGCTGAAGGTCTAAAATATTGTTTTCCACATACATCATCCCCAACAAAATTAGCAAATTCCGCTAAACAACTAAAAAACAACCCTGAGATTGTCACCCGACGTGTTGATAAATCCAACACTTACGTATTTTTGAATAAATTGGATTATCAGAAAAAACAACAGCACTCTATTCATAATCAATCAAAATTCACAAGACTAAATATGCACATCACCGAAACTCTAAAAACACATGTTAGTAAACTCATAACATCTAACAATGCCGTCATAGTATCCTTTATAATTAACTAAATTTTTGGCGATTATAAACCTGGATACTTATGCAGTAGCGTTAAAATACACAAACTAGGATATTATTTACGACCTATCATTTCTCATATCACAACGTACATATACCAACTGGCAAAGTTTCTTAATGATACTATCACCTCATCCATATCTATTAGCAAATCACTCAATAAGTCTCGGGCCGAACATATAGATGGTGCCACTAATTAAAAAAAAAATATGATTTTTATGAAGTACTAACCTTCAAATGACACATGACAAAATCTGGGTCCAATCAGATTATTACTTTACATATTATAGTGAAGCTACTGTTGCAAATTTTCAAAACAATGGAAAAATCTGAATTTCATGTGTTTCTAAGGCATTGCTTTCTGATGTGAAAAAAATCAGTTCAAGCAAAGCAATGGCTTGATAAGTGTTATTTGACCACTGCTCTGTCGGAAACAATGGTTAAACGATGGTATGCTGACTTTATACGCGGTCGTACAGACACAAATGCTACTGAACAATCAAGTTGCCAAAACTGCAGTTGCCCAGGCAAACACCAGAAAAGTCCACAGATTCGTTTTAGCTAATCGCAAATTGAAGCTGCGTATGAGAGCAGAAGAATTGAAAATATGAGAAGGCAGTGTATTCACCATTTTGCATGGACATTTGTAATGAGAAAGTATGTTCCAAATGGATGTCGCATTTGCTCACAGTCGATCAACAACAACGAGTTGAAGATTCAAAGTGTTATTTGCAAATGTTACAACGCAACAAGGGGTTTTTACTTTAATGTGTGACAATGGATGGAGCATAAATCTACTTCGGAATCAAATCGCTAGTCAGCTGAGTACACAATAGCAAGAGAAAGCGGTCCAAAGCGACCAAAGATGCAAACATGGGATGTGCAAGATATTTTGTTTATCTTGAGAAAGGAAGACTCATCAATAGTGTATATTTTATAGCATTATTGGTGCGTTTAAAGGAAGAAATCGTCAAAAAACGGCCACAAATGAAGAAAAACAGGTGATCTTTTGCCAATTCAACGCACCGTATTAGAAGTCGATCACAACGATGGAAAAAACTGCATGAACTGCACTTCAAATTGCTTTCGCATCCACCCTATTCCCCAAAGATTGGCCGCAGTGACTACTGACTATTTGTAGACCTAAAAAATCTAGCTCCAATGAAGAAGTCATATCGGAAACTGAGACATATTTTGAGGCCAAAGAGAAATCGTTCTACAAAAAGCCATTGACTTTTTAGAGAAGCTTTGAAATCAGTGTATCACCCTAAATGGAGATTATGTTGACTATCTTTATTATGTCGATTTTTGCCTAAAAGTTGTTTTATTAATTAGGCCCGGGATTTATTGAATTATGTGCCAATTACAGCATTAAGTCTACCAATTCTTAAATCTCGAACCACAATCCAAGGAAAAGTAATGGAAACATTACTAATAAAAAAGTAAATAAAAATAACAATACTCAATAATATTAACTACGAACACGCTAACAATGTGCTTACAGTGTTTGGAACATAAAACATAGACACTACTCTACAAAGATACATACCACTACATATATGCAGTTACACGAAAGATAAAATCCATTCTTGATAATGACTAAA